>MU843563.1:6141-69024 GCA_030867255.1 Colletotrichum somersetense
GGGGGGAGAAAACGGTCCTCTCGACCCAGGGCAAACAAACATGCAACGGAGGGTGTTTGCGCGCGTGTGAGCTGCGCATGGTGTGTATGTTATGCCTGCTGCTGCAAACGCTTTGATGGCCGCAGGACCCTTTTTCCTGTCAAAGCAGAATGTCTCGCTGGGCCTCCCTCCATCCTCCTCCGGATGGCAGACCGAACTGGGGGAGCGATGGGCGCGCGCGCGCAATTCGCGTTGCAGCCCGACTCGACATCAGGTATTGCTCCCTCCTCTTCCTCCCAATATTCCAGACGCTCGTTCGCCTCCGCCTGCCCAGCCTCTTGCTTGGTCTTCGGTCCGATGTCCGATATCTGGGGCCCGGGGAACGACGGTTCGACTTCCTGGGCCCCCGTCCCTTTTTGATGCATGCCGACTTGTTCCCCCTCCCCTAACCTTCGTCCCCCTTGCGATGCGTAACTCTTTGACGCCTTGGGTTATATTTGACCGTTATCATATTTATTTAATTTCTTGCGTTGTCGTTTTTTCGTATTGTCCGTCCGTTTCTTGGGCAGCCGATTCGTCACCGTCACTGTCTCACCGAAACTGTGGTTTTCCGCCTCGGCACATCGTAGACAAACACACACACACATACCCGGCAGTTTGGTTATGCATCAGCTCCAGGTACCGCAGGCGGGTAAGACACATTCGATCTCCATGTGCGCGCCTTTTGAGAATGTGAGAATGGCGCCACGTCTACTACTGCGAAGTCGCCCAAATGTCACTTCACTTTGCCAGGCCGGATTTGCCTCCCACCCCTTCGATGCCAGTACCAAAACAGCATCAGTAGCAGTGACGGATGATGATCCGTATATTCTCGATTGGCAAGAGACGGATACGGGGGGGGGTGCTGCACATCGGCAAAGGCAAGGAACGGACGGGGAGGGGCCAGGGGGGGGCACGTTCTCGCGGACGGACGGACGAGAATAAAACGGAGATGAGTAGGAACGAAATAAAATAAATGAAAAGAAAAAAAAGAATAATAAAAACGAATAAAAAAGTAATCAAGCCTTGGAGGTCCTTTCTCCAAATTTCATAATATTCCAGTATGCCTTCTAGAACACGGCGCACGTCCTTCGTCGCAGCAACGGAGCAAGGGGCCGGCCTGTCACAAGAAACGAAGACCCCCCCCCCTACCCCGACAGAACCAATCTCCTTGCCACGTTTTTGACTGTCTCCCTCCCTGCCTCACTCTCTCCTCTCTCTGCTCGACTCAAGCAGAGAGCGCGGCGAGTTCTCCGCAGCAGTCAGCAGAGCAGCTGAACCCCCTCCCCCTCCCCCCCCCCCCCTGGCGAACGGCCCCAACGTCGTGGTAGCGACCACCCGGGTACGGAAGCGTGCCCCGGAGCCAGGCTCACCCCAGCAGCAGAGGCCGGCGGGGCTCTCATGACTCGCGAGCGGCCCATCCTTTCCCTCGGAGATGTGACAATGGCCTCTTGTACATCGGGTTCGCCTCTGCGATGCTCTTCACTTACCATATACCGAAAGGCGTCATCTTGCAGGTTGCAGATGGGCGAGCTTTGCGCATGGATGGGTGGGGAGCAGGCATGAGGAAACAGGTCGACGTCACGCCCTCGAATACCCTGACTTTGACACCCGGTGTTGACGGGGCTCTCCCACATGTGAAGTGATTCGGATCGCAAGCATCGCAGCATATACTGTACCACAAAGGGAACGTGCGCGGCGCACTGAAGACGGGTCATGACTCTCACTCATTCACTCATCCTCTTTCTTTCTAATCTTTTTTTTGGCTTTTGGCAGCCGCCTCGTCGAGAAACGTTCTGGGGCGGCTATGGCGACCAGGACGTCTTGTGTGGCGCCCACCCGGGGCAGGATTTTGGGACGATCGGAGGAGAAGGGGGGGAGAGGAAGGAGAAGAAGGAGGAGAAGAAGGAGACGTCGACTGGCTTTCGAGACTGCGGCGGTTGCGTAACTACATCGTATGTACTACTTGAGGCGTTGACCCAGACTCCGAGACGCGGAACCAGTTTTGGTCAAGTTCACGATGTTTCGCGAGCCCCGATGCCAAGCGGGCTTTTTCCCCTTTTCTCTCTCTCTCTCCGCCGCCGGCAGCTTGGTTCGGTATGTGGAGCATCTCCTCTTCCCCCCCTTCCTTTGACAGCTCGAACTACCGCGAAACCACCCAATTATGTTTTTCGCATACGTGGTACTATGTAGTATCGCCGGCGTTATAGCGGACAGAGAGAAAAAATTTAGGCACTTTCCGAGACGGCCATGTGGGTGGTATCACTAGTAGCAGTAGTAGGTATTAGTCCTTTTCATGCCATCCATCCATCTGCGTGAGAACGGACATGGGGACCGTTGGGAATTGACCATTGGCATTGCACGGATTTGTCAGTCAGAAAAAGACCACTTGTAGATCGACGGACGGGGCTCTCCTTTTCTTTTTGAGTCAGAAGCCGCCAGGCTAATCCGGAAAGACATGAGATGGCAAACCTTCACACTCTACTACTATCCCCCGCCCCTGGCAGCGATCGCGTCGAAAAACCTGGGCTGGCTCTCTCCGCCTTCTGCCCGATGAGTTGCGTCTGGCTACTCAGTAAACCATTCTCTCTCTTACCGCCTCGCCGCACATTTGTATGTGTGTGTGTGTGTGTGTGTGTGGCTGCCGACCACAGAAGGGCAGGCAGGCCAGCCTCGCTCGTGGCCCCAGGTTGCTCGGAGAAAGCGTCGGGGGCACTGCGGCTCCTTTGCGGACATGCATACGCACACCGGCTTCTTCAGGCATGCGGCTCCCATCGGCCCTCAGGACGGAGATTTCCAGGTCCCAGGGGCGGGAGGCACATGGGGTCGGGCGAAGGGGGGAGGGGGGGGGGGGGGGGTGAGCCATGGAAGGGAGGGAAATTTCGGCCGATTTTTCCACTACAGGGGACGGAAGACTTGGAGGGTTTGAGAGGTCTTCCTCCTAGTCTTCGCCTGGGTCGTTGTTCCCTGGGGGACCTGGAACTTCGTGCCCGATTCCATGAACAGGGGATATGCTGTTCGTCAGGCGTCAAAGAAGGGAGGGGGGGCAGGACAGAAATGGCATATGACTGACTGACTGACTGACTGACTGCTCTATGTCCAGCCCGGCAGGCAGGTCGTAGCGCCCTGGGACGTTGGCAAAGTTCGCCCCCCCCCCCCCCCCTTCCCAGTACCTATCCCGTTGCTATGGTTGAAGCGAGCTGTCACGTTACGTTCTAGGTATCTATCTTCAGCGGCTCTGCCAGTCCCTTTCTTTTTTTGCGGGGTAAATTAGAAACCATGAGGAGGAAGAGGACAACGCCACACCCCGTCCTTGTGATGTCGCCGGGTTGGCTTGTTGGTCCGTCTGGGGCGGAGATGGTCCAGATCCGTTTGTCGCCTTCTGCCGTGTGCACTTCTTTGCGTCTCGGTCTCGTGATTGCAACTCGTTTGATTATCAGTTCCTACGCCAAAAAAATGACAAAGCGGTTGCGGCTATTGGTTTGAGGAACGGGGCTTGCTTGCTGCACATCAAAAAAAGATGCCTTGCCGCATTACCGCAAGGAGGGCAGCGTTTGTGATGCGAAGGAGGAGGAGGGGGGGCGGAGGGGAGGGGGAGGAGGGGGTCACTCGCCCCGTCACGAGCATAAACTGAGGACGATGGGCGCAGTTGATGCATGGCCACACTATCCGAAGACGACAGACAAAACGAACATGCCGGTGTATCAGTACGCGTGAGAGGAATGAGCAAGAGCCAACGGTCCAGACCTCGCTCCCGCCCCCGCTCTCCCTACCTATCTCTCCGCATGAAGCACCAGCTTCTCTTCGTCGATCGTTTTAGCTGTTTGCGCATGACGAACGACGCGCGAGAGGGGGAACATCGGAGTATTAGAGAGGGGGAGGGGGAGGGGGAGGGGTGTCACGTTCTCCGTGGTCCCAGGTTGAGCATCGCATCGCATAGAGCACGTTACGCATACGCACACCCAGAGATGCGAAAATAAATGACGGGGAAACGCGTCCAAGTTTGGGGAGGGGGAGGGGGAGGGGGAGTGGGATAGTTTCCTCTCCCCCTGCCAGGCGTGGGCGAGTCAAGAAGGTGTACCGGAATCCCAACGCTTCCCCGCGGGCCGCCTTATTGGACGTCCTTTTCCCAAGCCGTGGGATTATCCGCATTGAAGGGATCGGATGAGAGACAGAGAGGGAGAGCAACAAAGGGCCGGCGGGTGCCTGACTTGGCTGACAATCTACCACGATTTGTAACGGCAAGTGTAAAAAGAAAGTCAGAATGGGTCATGGGGTTTCCCCGGACGCGGGGGGTTTGTCGTTTTGGCCAAAACTTGGGACGAAAAACCCGGGCCCTGGTCGCTTGTTCTATGCTGCTCTCTCCCCTCCCTCTCTCTTCCTCACATACACACACACACACACACACACACACACACTGAATCGGGGGACCCTGCGGCGTAACGGATCGACTGAGTCGTGGGCATCGCAAGCTTGGGGCAATTCACATGCTCAACGAGGAGAGGAGGAACAGGGTGAAGATGAAGATGAAGCCTAATCCCCTCCCGCTTGAGCTATACCTGTGATGTCGGTTCGAGGGTGGGGAGGGAGGGGAGTCAGGTAAAGGCGCTTCACATGTTAAAAAAACAGAACATGTCCAAGAGGCCAGACAAATTCCCACGTCGCTATAATATCATCGGGTGTCACCTTTTTTCCTGTGAAGGTCACGGTTTGATGTTGATTGGAGGAAGGGCGAGAACAAACGTCGGCGACTCGTGGCAGAAACCAGAACGAAGCAGACTTTCTTCGAGAAAACACGTCGTGGCCTTTTTTGGACGACGGGGTGTGTGTGTGTGTTTGTGTGTGTGTGTAAGTGTGTGTTGGGCCTTTTGCCTCACATCGCCGTCGCGTGTGTAACGTCGTAATCCGGGGGCTAGTGGACTACGACGTTTAAGATTTTCTCATGATTCAAGAGAATAAGAAACAAAAAAGAAGAGTTGCACACGAACACAAGATAAAGCAATCTCGAAAGCCTCATCGCCACAAACCCGGCAAACCTACCAAGCGGAAAAGAAAGGGGAAATCGCCCGTCGGGGGGTGGGCACAAACACATAGGCTTTTTTCGTGAATGATGCCCCGGATTGTCAAGCTATTGGAAACTTAATCCAGTCTTGGAGCGGCACTATCGTCTCAAAAAAAAAGAAGAAAAAAAGAAAAAAGGAAAAGAAGAAGCAAACTATTGATCCTACTTTGCGTTTTGATATCGCGAGTGCCGCCGCCAAAGGTTTAGACTTGTACACGCGCGCACGCGCGCCCGATACTAGGAACCCCGCCTCGAGCGGGCGCGGGCGGGCGGGCGGGCGAGCGGGGGAAGGGTATCCGGGCAGAGCGCATGCCGAGCCGCATATGGCGGGACACGTTGGCTACCCCGTCGCCCCCCCCCTCTCCCCTCATGCGCCGGAATGCCAGAGCCCGGAGACTTGGGTGGAATGCGTGCGTGTATATGTGCGCGCCGGTGGACGTCGGGGCGTTACACCGTTGCGTGGTGAGTTTCCCGGAGGAGTGGGGAGCCGAGATACCCTCCAGGACATTGGCGTGGCTGACGGGCCTCGAAAGCGCCCGTACGTCGAGGGTCCAAGCGAACGCGCCGAGAACCCTGGAGAGGAAGGGGAATGGAGGAGGGGAGGAGGAACTCTTCCGGATTTAGGGCTGATGAAGGGCGCAGCGGAGACCCAAGCCGGTGCTTACAGTTTAGGGTCCTCTTGGTCGCAGTGGTATAACACATAACACCCCTCCCCTCCATTCGACTCGTCGTCTAACACTACCGCTAGTCATGACAAACTCACTGAGGCGGGTTGAGGGGGGGGGGGGGGGGCTAGATGGGGGATTGCGAGCTAAAGAGCTGAGGAAGGGTTCCCCGGGGTGCTAAAATGCGAGCTATTCAGTCTTCCGTCGCCCGCGGAACGGCTGCCGGAATCGACGGCGGGACTGAGGGGAAACCACACACACACACACACGTTGAGGAGGCGCGAGCTCGTTGCTTCGGGGCGAGACATTCCACCACCATCAGAGCTTTGTCTCGGCCGGGGCCAGCTTTCCGCAGGTTCGATTTCGTTGTCGATGGCGGGACGAGGCAGCCGGTGCATCTAGAACGAGATGCGGCGTGGTTTGTGACAAAAATCGCATATCCGCCCCCCCCCGGGTCGGACGTCCTTCTCTCAACTCGGAGACGGCCTCCCATCTCCTCCTCCGCAAAATCTCACATCCGGCCGAGTCATCCCACCCCCGTCCCCCGAGCTGGGCCCGCGTGACGCATATCCCGCACATCCTGCACCCGGCACCCAAGGAGAGGGGAGGACAGTTTGCAAGGGGGGGGGGAAACCCAAAAGAAAAACCGGAGATTCAGGGTCTCTTCAAACCCCCCTTTCCTTTGCTTACCCCTGGTCTTCGCAGATACAGAAAAAGCGATATGCCCAACGTCGAGAGAAAGCACGGACTGGTCCTCCGGGAAGCGTGTGTGCTACTAGTTAGTTAGTCTCTCTCTCTCTCTCTCTCTCTCTCTCTCTCTCTCACTCTTTCTCCATCCCACGACAATTCGCTAACAGTTCGATCCAGCCGGTTGGGTTTTCGCCAGCTTGGCATCTCTCGCCATCTCCCGGGTGCCCCGGCGAGCCGGCGAACCACGCCAATCCCACGCCACGCGCAAATCCCCCCCCCCCCCCCCCCCCCCCGGCACCAGATGCTGCGAATCATGATTATGCTGAAGACGCCAACCCGTTGCTGGCCAAGCCGCACGCATCACTAACCTTGAGTCATGTGCCATCGTCGAACATTGTTCGGACAGGCTGGACGCCGAGCCCCCCCCCCCCCCCCCCCCCCCCCCCCCCCCCCCCCCAAAACCCCCCCCCCCCCCTCCCCGGCCAGGAACTCTGAAAGGGGGGGAAAGACGTTGGACGGGGACCCCCTCTGATTCATGGGCTTTTCTTCCTTTTCCCATTTCCTCTGTCCATCCTCGGGTTCGTAAGCAGGAGGTGGGAATGCCGAGCTAGGCCGCGGTTGGAAGGGGTGGGACGAGAATAAAGGGGTGATGGATTCCTGCTGCAGTAGCCGGTCGACGCGGAAGATGATGTGTGGCGCCGAGGGAGGGACTTTCTTAGTTACTGATGATGGTCTGGCCAAAAGGGAGGGGAGGGGTGGTTGCGAAGACGAATCAGAATATTCCAAAGGAGGAAATCGTACAATCGATTCATTTTATTCTGGTATTTCCCCCCCACTGGTTGTCTTCCCACCGTGTAAGCCCCAAAGTATCGAGAATAAAACATTCATTTTTTTTTTTTTTTTTTGCACAATACTTTCTCTCCTTTTACGTATCTCACCTCCAATCGAGAACCCCTCCCTGTCACATTGCCCCTCCGTCCGTCAGACGTTTGATGTTGTGACGGTGGTAAGAAGCGCTTACCGGTGCCCTCCCACCCAGCCAACATCCCCCCCCCTCCGTATACACCCAACCCTCCGGCCTTCTATTCGTGATCTTACGCCCCCAATCATAACTCGTGCATCAACTCTCGATTGTGATGGACGGACAGAATCGCCACTACCATCACCCCGATCGCCCCGGGGATAGGAGATGATGGTGGGACGAGAGGGGAAGGCGGGGGATGGATGGCGTGTCACATTGTGTTACCCGGCCGGCGAGGCACGATTCGATCGCGACCGACGAATCCCGCCCGGCCGTCTGCCGCCTGAGTCCCGATCGGCGCTTGTGTGTGTGGGGAGGTGCTTCGGCCGCGGTTACGGAAGCGTTTCCCCGTGGGCGGTTTGCACGGCAGTCCACGTCCTATAAACGTCGATTGCGTGCGTTTCGGTGTTCAGGCAGTATCATTCGACGAGGTTGTCATTTTTGAAGGCACAAAAAGATGAATTGCGTTGCCTTTTGTACCTCTGCTAGCTCCTATAATACCACCCGCCACTTTGACACCAGGGGGGGGGGGGACAACTCGTGATGCGATAGGCCTTGCATCTAGACACACTGCTACGCACTTCTTGTCCGTCACCCAAGGCCTCCCCCCGTCCGTCGTCTAATCCTTCTTCGACGACGCCTCGCCGCCGCCGACCCTCTTGAACTTCCTCGGGTCCTTGCGGCTCATCAGCTTGCGGTCCCGCGTGCCCTTGCCGCCCTCCCAGAACCCCTTCCCCTTGCGCCCGATGACGCTCCTGCCGCAGAACCCGCACGCCTCGGGCGAGTACCGCTGCTCGCGGCTGCACCACCCGCACACCATCCGGCTCGCCCACTCGTTGACGTGGTCCTCGGCCTCGTCGTGGCACCGGTCGCACGGGTGCACCCGCGCGCAGCACGAGAACCGGAACCACCGGTAGCTCTTCCTGTAGTGCGCGCACGCGCCCCGCTCCGGCAGCGGCGTGCCCGCGTGCAGGCCCAGCTTCTCGGCCCGCTTGACCGGCCCCGACGTCGGCGCCGCGAGCCCGCCGCCGCCGCCGCCCGACGTGATGGCGAGGAACTTGACCGCGGGGATCTTGAACGTGAACCGGCCGTGGCAGGTGCGGCACACGTTGGTGGTGGCGTCCCCGCGCACCGACACCAGGCCCTGGCTGGGCGTCGAGCACTTGGCGCAGACGGGGACGAAGGTGCTGGGCAGCATGTCGGCGACGGCGCAGCCCGCGAGGTCGACGAAGCCCGCTCGCGTCGAGTGGGCGTGCACGAGCTGCTGCCGGAACTGCGCCGCGAGGCCCGCCGCGCACTTGCGGCAGCTCGACGACGTCTGCGGGGCCCCGTGCCGGAGGCCCGTGATCTCGTTGACCGTCTTGCACCGCGCGCACTTGACGCTGATGTTGAGGATCGACACCTGCAGGAGCTCGATGCCGTGGAGCTCGACCGTCGGGAAGGAGATGGACGTGCCCCGCTCGGCGGTGAGACCGGAGCCGAGGCCGGGCGGCTCCGCGTCTAGGTCAGCGCCGCCCTCCACGTCGTCGTCGTCGTCGTCGTCCGAGTCGTAGCTGTCTGACATGTCGCTGTCGTCGTCGTCATCCGCGCCGCCGGAACGACCCCATTCCGGGGGCCTGGGGATGACTTTGATGTGGCTGCGGTCCTCGTCCGGAACGGCCGCCGCTTTAGCCTTCGCCTTCGGGTCCGTCTCAGGAACCGGCGTCGGCTTCCCCTGGGCACCGGGCTTTGGTGGTGGCGCCAGGGCCTGCTTCGCGAGGAGGTGCATGTTCTGCGCCAGGTAGTTCAGGTGGCTCGTGAGGGTCATTTGCTTCTGCTCGGCCGCCTTCTGCACGTAGAGCTCCTCGAGGGGCTCGGCGTCTTGCGAGTCGCACTCGTTGAGCTGGATGCGCAGCGGCTGCAGCGGGTAGAGCAGGGGCACGATGAGGTGCACCGTCTTGACGCCCTGGAGGCCGGCGGGCAGCTCGCCGCGGCGGCGGGGCTCGAGGGGGAGGGTGTAGACGATGCCGTCCGGGGAGCGGCGGTACAGAGACAGGCGGCCCATGCGGGTCTCGAGCTGGCGCGTCTCCTGCGCGCGGCGGGCTTTGGCGGCCGCCATCTCGTCTCCCGTGAAGTACTCCTCGGGCGAGTAGTGCCTGGAGGGAGGAGCTGGGGATGGTGGCTTGGCGATCGGGGCGGCCGACGCTGCGGACGAGGTAGCGGCGGCGGCGGTGGCGGCGGCTGCGAGGTGGCGGGTGTCTTTGGTCTCCTTGAAGGACACCAGCTTCACGGTGGCGGCTTCCTGCTCAGACAAGAATGACTCGAGGTTCTTGTCGAGGGCGTGGGTGAGGGCGAGCAAGGTGGCGCCCGGGCGGTCGCGGACGAGCCTCTCCCATCCGCGTTCGATGTTGATGCTGAAGCCGCGCGGGATGTCGCTGTTCTGCACGCGCAGCACGGGGGCGGCGTCGGGGTAGTCCTCGGGCACACGCAGCTCGCACTGGAGGTGCTCTAGCTCGAAGGGGAAGTCCGGGTCTGAGGGCTTGATGCGGAATAGCAGGACGGTGGTGGTGCCGTTGGCGGCGGTGGACTCGCGGGGGGAGTACCGCTTCCGCAGCTGGCCGAGCTGGTAGCCGCGGGGGTCCCTGGACTGGGCCTCGGGGACGGGCTTGGGGACAACGCGGTCGGTGCGGGGCCGGGGGACGGCCTGTTGGCGGGTGTCGCCGCCCTGCTTGGAGAGGGATATCATTTTGGGACGTGTAAATAAATGAAAGTGCTCAACGTGTGGTTAATGTCGATGAGCTGAACTGACGAAAGAAATGCAAAAACGAGGCGATCTGCAGGCAGAAACAAAGGCAGCGAGTGCTTGTCGACGGGGATGAGCTGGGTTTGTGTGTCGCAACCGACGACCCCTTCTTCTTCTTCTTCTTCTTCTTCTTCTTCTTCTTCAGAGACCGACGAACCCCTTCGTATTTGACGATTCTCGCGACGGTGGCGACGGTTTGGGTCCGGACCGGGGTGTAGGTCGGATTGGGTGTTGTTGTTGTTGTTGCATCCCGGAGACGGTAGTCGCACGGGTCATCGTTGGTCATCGTGCACACGGATGGCGGATTAGTCGACATGAGTCATAATGGGGCACGTGATGTGCTTACTTAACATCAGAATGGCAAATGCGTGCGCTGACTCTGTTAGCAGGTACCTTCCATCACTTACAGCCAAAGGCCTTTACGCCTGTCGACTCATCGTCTACACACACACACACACAAACTTTATGAGCCACAACCGTCAGGGCTCGAGAATGATACTGTCCGTGTCTGCTTGAAGAATAAACTTAACACCATGCAGCCCGATGCCAAGGTTCATCGGATGTTGTTGCGCCAGCTACATGCCATGCCATCCCCAGATCCGTCTGTGCCAGCCACCTCAACCTCTTAGCACATTGCGACTCATCAGTGACGGGAGGCGTGGAACGTGGGCGTCCTGTCAAGTACTGCGCGTTTTTGCTCAAGATGAACCAATCTCGCCGGTGGCGGTTTACTTCATCTCAGAAGGAAACTCAATGCGATGGCGTGGCCATTCTCTGTGTTGGATTGTTGGGCCTTCTTTTAGGGTTGGGGCATCGGCATCGTTCTTCCATGTATCCCATGTCGTCACTTCCATAGATGGGATGAAATGAATCGATCCAAGGGCAGTCAGGATTCACGGCGAACACCCATCATGGTTCTTCTTCAACCTTCCCGACCTGCCACTGCCTGCCCTACCCTCCCCTGGCCCGCGTATAGAGTTTTGTGGTGACAACTCAGTCGTGCATGACGAGGCGTAGCCTGCTAGAGAATGAAAGTGTGGCAACAGTCGTGTCCTGTTCGCGTGTCTCGGCATCGTCGAGACACCAGCCTCCTCGCCGCTCTGGGCATTTTCTTCCATGGCAAGGGGAACGCCTCCTCTGTCGGCTCAGACCATGGCTACGGTCTCCCGGCAGCGAGCGAATGTCAGGACCGGTGAGTTCCATGCTCGTCGGCCGTCGATACCGAGACAATGGCCCACTGCTGTCGGGCATTCACGCTATACCCCACGTGCCGTGGGCCCGGGACCGAAGTGGGCCCTGCCCCGTTCGCACAGTCCATCCCGTCCCGGACCCGGCCGGAGGGTGGAGGAAGTTGGAACCTCAACCACCTCGACAGCAGTTCGTTCGCTCCGAAGCTGCCCTCACGAGACCCGGGGGGCTCGCATGACCAGCCCTCGACGAGAACTGAATACAGTGGGGCTGAACCGGGGATGGCTCAACGAGGGGCACCTTAGGAGCCACGTGGTGTGGCCTTCCTGCCAGTCCGACGAAACCCCAAGGTCTCCATCGGCTGCGCGTCCACGATCGTTCAGGGAAGTAGAGGGACATAAAGACAGGAATGGCAGCGAGAGGTCAGCAATCCAACGTGACCCTTCGCCCCTAGGTCTATTTCCCGGGTTCTGTCAACTTTATTTTGAGTTCAATAACGATAAATCAAAGGCCCCCAAACCCCCCTTCCCGCTGGGAAATACACTAGAGAATGGGAAAAGGTCACGGGAAAACCGTGGGCAGAACGGGAAAATGACGTCAGGTACCAGCTGCTCGGTCGAGGCAAAGGGTCCAACGGGTGTCCGTCTTGGACGATTCTCGTGACTGGAGACCCGGGAACATGCTCAAAGCAAGCCTTTGCGACTCTCAACCTAAAAACAGCACATCTGCCGTGCCGATGTAGAAACGTCACTCCGGACTGTAGTAGCCTGGCACCGCATGATGGTCAGAGCATGCCTGAGCTGGCGTGCGTCTCAACAGCGTGATGCTGCCGCGTAGGACCACCTTCACGGCGCGCGACGCAAGGTCAGAAACGTAATCAACCCCCCCCCCTCCCACCCCCTTCTCAACATCAGCAGGTTGGTTGTGCCGGCCGCTGCCCAACAGCACCGCTTTGTGTGTTATTGGCGGGAAACAGTGCCCCGGCGCCCCCCCAATTCAAACTATACAGGCAGGGAGGGAGGGCCGATGGCATTTTGTACAGTGACATTGGGCGTTCTCTGCGAACGTAACGGCGGGGGGGCCGGGGAAGGGATGGGAGGGGAGCAGATGGAGCACACCGACACTCCGGCGGCGGGCCACTTTGCCGCCTCACCCGCTATACTTCTCCCGCATATGGGCGCCGAATGACCCCGGAGATGAGAGGCTGCCGTTGAACCGCCCTCTCTCCCTGCGGAGGTGTGGGGGGGGGGGGGGGGGGGGGGGGGGGGGGGGGGGGGATGAGGAGAGGGTATCAGCCGCCCGCCGCCTGTTTCTCCGTGTCGCTGCCTTGAGCGCGGCAGCTGCAGCAGGGCGAGGGCATGCGGGACTCGATCTAGAACCCAGTCGATCGCGCGGGTGTGCTCTGCAGAGAGGAGAGGAATGGAAAGGTGGATGCGAGGGAGGGGCGGCGAAGTTTTGCAGGATACGCTGATCGCTGTGGGAAGCACGACAGTACGCCACATGGCCCGAGATGGGCGCGCACCCTGGGCTACTACTGCTGCTGCTGCCTCTGCTGCTGCGCCTTGAGAAAAAAAACGGTGTTGGAGTGCGCAGTTCCTCCTGGCTGACGGAGTTTATGCTCTCGCAAAAACGGTGGGCGAAAAAGCTGACCGGTTCTTGGGGCCGGCGCGCAAAAGGAGGACCGACGCGCCAAGGGCCCAATCTCAACCCAACCCGTTCCAGATTTACCTGCGGTTTTGATGCAATGTACGGTAAATAACCCCCCAACTCCCATCCCATCCCCAAAAAGGACGGCATGGGGCGAAAACAAAGCGAGCATGCAAAGATGGGGATTTGGGGGGGACGGGGCGAATGGACGGACGGGAGGACCAAAACGCTCGCTTCCCACGGCGGCGGACCCGTGACGAGTCGGTTTGACAGGCTGTCAACGGGAGGAAGCCCCGTCCTTTCTTAGGGAACCACGGTCAGTCTCTTTTCTTCATCTCTCTCTCTCTCTCTCTGGCGATTACACAGCGGGCGCTTTTGGATGATGGTGGTGTAGTGGCCGCCGACCGGGAGGGCCGCAAGCATGCGTTCCCGTCAGTTGATTTCTTCCTTCACTCCTCGCGCGTCCGTCGAGAACCTGGGATATGGGAGAGGGTGTTGAAAAGGTTGCGCGGTGTGCCGGTGACAGCTGTTCACTCATCTCGATGGCTGGCCCGACACGGCACTTGGAGGTCCGTCAGCAGCAAAAAGAAGAAAAAAAAGAAAAAAAGAAAAAAAAGAAGAAAAAGGGAGAGATTGGAGGCTGCTGTTCGCGACTCATCGGCCGATGGCCCCCTCGAGCTTGAAGGATTGGTGCCTCGGCGCGGGTCTGTGGTGAGGTGATTCCTAGCCCCCGGGGGTAACGTTTTCGATGGCGACCATCCGTGTTCTGGAAGGGAAGGGGGGAACGTTTTGCTCGGGCCCCAAGGATGACTGCGACGAGAGAGAGAGAGAGAGAGAGAGGACTGCCAGCGCATCAGCGAGAAAGGGGACCCGGTGACCATGGTGTTTATGCAAGTCCAAGTCAGCCTTCCGGGCGGTGTAGGGACGGGAGTCGAGCTGGGTTGCCGGCGAGTGTTCTGAGGAGGGGGTGGGGTGAGAGATGTGAGGTGTGAGTGAGCCCGTAACAGGCCCATCGTATCGTACATGTTGTACATGCCGTGCATGCATTACTAGCAGTAGACGGACTCGGGGAGGTAAAGAAAAGGTGAATTGAAGATGATGGCAGGCAGACTATGGTGGCGGACCGTTGGCGTCCCCCCTCCATCGTCGTTTTTAGCGCCTCGTTGGCCCCCGTCGCCCGTCGTCCGGGGAAAACGGTGGGGCTTGCGCTACAATGGTATGTATGTATGTATTATCTTGTATCGAGATGGTGGGTGTGGGTGTGGTTGTGGTGGTGGTGGGGGTTGATTTGATGGTGATGACATTCTGGCTGCAGATGTTGAATGTGATTAATTCTCAATTGTTTGTTTCTTTTTTCCAATTGTTTCCCCCCTTTTTCAGTTCTATTGAATAAAGAAATGTATTTAATTACTTGATTATTTATCTGTTTTCCGTAGTGCATGTTTCCGGCCTGGGGTCAATCAGATCCCAATGCAAAACATCTCGCTTCCCGACATGTTGAGATGCGGCGCCCAGCCGCCACTCACTCACTCACTCACTCACTCACTCCCCACTCACTCACTCCTCCCTCACTCATTCACCCACTCACTCATTCACTTATCCACCTCGTATCCCACAGTCTGGGCCGTCCACGATCCTTTGTTGCTCCTCCTTGCCCTCGTTCATCTCAACTGTGACGCGCAAGCCGAACACGCCATCGGCCATCGCGGGGTGTGTCCGTCTCCGTCGCCAATGCCAATGCCAATGTCCGGCCAGTCAGCGGTTGTCCTCGACTCTGGCAAACAGAAACCACTCGACAGGCCCCGACTGTCCCCAAACATCTTTGCCCAGAAAGTCAAGACCGAGTCTTTGATACAATCGACGGCGAATAAAAAACAAACCAATAAAAATAAGTAAAAAAAAGAAAAAGAAAAAAAAAAGGTAAAAAATCCAACAATCAAAAGTCGCATCGTACTTTGGCTAGTTCCGCATGGCTGGCGTGGTGGCTATGTACCGGGATCCCGGGCTCGTGTCTGTCTGATGGCACCCCCTCCCTCCCTCCATGCAAGACAGTCCATGTGTTCACCACGGCCGCCACTGAATGGTCCAAATCCGTACTTTGGGGGCCTCGGTGTAAATTAACAACAATAAATAAAATAAAAAGAGCACCTTGTTGAACTCTGACTGGGCAGAACGTCACTCGAATCAGAGGGCACCCAACCTCGTCGAATGAGAAGAGCCAAGGCAAGGCAAGGCAAGGCAAGGCAAGGCGAGGCCGGCTCTTTACTTCTCGCGGCTCGCGGCATCGCGCCGGAGGAGAGGTCCTCGGTGAAGTGGCCAAGGTTGACGACACGCAGTGGACGCTGCCGAGGAATAAGAGAAAAAAAAAAAAAAAAGCTTCGACGAGGCAGAGAGGAGAGAGTGTGGGCTCGGCCGGACATCTACCGCTATCTCATGTGCATGTATGTATGTATGTGGCGGCTATGATTTCGATGCGTGGGGGGCGGGATAAACCAAAAAGTGCTAGCTAGCTCTGTCCTTTCGTCCTTTTGTCCTCGCAATTCGTTATTCATTATTAATTTTTCTCATTTATTTTATCTTTCTTATTTTTATTTTATCTTTCTTATTTTTATTTTATTTTCTTATTTTTATTCTATTTTCATCCTTATTTTATTCTTGTTCTGCCACATTTCAAAAAAACGCCGGCGCATGATTCATTCTTATTTTCGGCAGCTGCTAATCCATCTTCCCATCCGTGCCCTCACTCCCTCGCATCCTCTCTTCCTGATCCTTTACCACCACACCACCACCAGCGCATCAAGCTTACCTCTTCCCGGAACCACATGGTCGACCTTCCGCGGGAACTAACTTTTGGAAACGCGCCAGCCATACCGAGCCCCTGCGCTTCCTACCTTCACCTGACTGAAAACTGACATCACCGCCAGACGGACGTGTTGGTTTACCCGCCCAACCGCTCGCTAGGCTAGTAGTACGCCTACATCCTGTAGTAGGTAGTCGTCTTTTCTTTGCGTTCCCTTCGCCAACGTTGGCACCGCCGAGGCATCTCTCGCTGGCTTAGCCGCCAGTGCACGCGCACCGTTTTCCCACCACGTACGTCTTCTTCCCTCGTCCCGTCCACCTGAGACCAAGTCGTCCCACCGTTCCCTTCCTTCGAAAAGCCTTTCCCGCCGTCTTGTGGCCCTAGCTCGGAGAGACAGGTTCGTGGCGCTGAGACATGGAAATCAGACAACGAACCGGCTCAAGACACGACGTGCGGCTTTTTCCACCCTGGGCTGGGGCCCTCGGGACGGATGGACGGGGAGGGAGGGAGAGGCGCTGGCAACCGTGGTCACATGCCTCGTTTCTGACGTAGCCGCCTGCCCTGGCCTGGCCTGTGAATGCCCTCATCGAAGACGATGCGCCGCCATCGTACCTGACCGTCGCAATCGAGATAGCCAGGGCGAGCGACGCCGATCCATGTTTTGACAGGTTGGAAAAGGAAGGGGCTCCTGACTTGGTCGCCTTCTGTTCGGTCCTGCGGGTTGATGTCACTCCCGACCCGTGCCTCCGTTTCGCGGTCCGGGCCACGGGGCTCGCGAGGTCGCCCTTTTCGTGACCCGGCGGCCTGCGTCGGCGCCCGCCCGCGGCAAGGGAGAGGGGGCCACGTTGACGTCGTCCGTGTGCAAAATTATCTCGTGACCGTTCATCGCGATAGGGAACCCCCCTTGGACGTCGTTGTCTCTGTTGGCCATGTCTCACCGTTGCCGTGCCACCGGTGGGGATTGACATCATCAGCCAAGGCTGCACATGTCGAGAGATGGCGGACAGACAACACAAGGGTACACGTCTCCAAGTGAGCAGCCATCCCTGTATCATTGTGTTGCTTGTTGCTGAGTGGAGCAGGGTCTTGTGTTGGTTGCTTTTGTCCCGGAGCAGGAGATTGTCGCCAGTCCAGTACAGCAAGCCGTTGGAGCAATCCGTAACGAGGCGGGCATACTTGATTGACCGGCAAACTGCAGCCCGACGAACGGACTGGTCATCAGTAAACAATACTGTTCTTTCTGAGCGCTGACGGGGGGTTGTCAAGGCTTGGTCCAACGTGGCCAGCACCCTTCGCGTGCCTATTCTAGAGTCTGAACTTCAAGGCTCGAAATGCCGGCTGATGACTCACGTGCACATGCTTATGCTTCTGAGAAGCAAAGCAATTGTGTTCAACGGTTCGACGTGAAACCTAAACGAGATAGCCTCGGGAGGTGAAGAGGAGAGAAATGAGCTGTTGAAGCCATCGCCAACCTCGGGGGAAGCAGCCATGAAGCAGGACGTGGAAAGACGTCCCGATGGTGTGCCTTCCCTCTGTTGCAACCAGGACCTGAGGAGGGAGGAAACGCCATCTCGGGAAGGAGCATCTCGGGAAGGAACATCTTGTTGTGCTCTTGCTATTGAAAATCCCCATTGTTCCTTCTCCGACACCCCGTCCATGAGATGAGCAACTGCCAAAGAGCCGCCTGTGGAGGAGAGAGTCCCGTCCACCTGCTCCTTCTCGCGGATGCCTGCCTGCCTGTCTGCCTGCCTCGTTCCCCGCGCTCCTTGTCCGGTCCAAAATCTCCCCTCGCCATGTCATGCTTTCTGCCTCTTGTACCCTTCATATCTCTCCTTGATCTTGATCTTCATCTTGATCTTGGTCTTAATACCAGGCCAGTCTCATTTCGCGCCATGCATGCATTCCCTGGGATGCACTCGGTCTCGTATATAACCAACCGTCAACACCGAGATCCCGCCAACAGACTTGTAGGTACAGGCCAGATTCTCGTCTGGTGCAACGCTGACATCTTGTAGCCCCAAGATGCTCGAAACTCTCGCGACACAGTCGACTACTGGTGGCTTCAAGCCCATCAATGGCCCCAAGAGACCCCTGACGCCAACACCATCCACCGCAGTCTCGTCGCCCTTCAAGCGATTGGCAGTCGACACTGCCCCAAAGCTGCCCGTGACCCCTGAGCATGGAACAGGATGCCGGGCCTCGTCCAATAACCCCCAAGCCTTTGATGGCCGAGTCGAGTCCGCGGAGCAATGCCCCCTATCCGATGTTGTGCGAACCTCACCGACCATGTCCGAGGCAACCATCGAGGTGCCCGAAACGCCGCCAAGCACCTTGCCACTTCACCCGCCACACATTGCCGGGTCTTGGCGTGACGAGGCAGACTCGTGGATGGACGAGTTTGTGAACCTGGACACGATAGCCGACCAAGGCTTCATTCCATCCAACGGAGCTCTAGTTTGCCACCACCAAGGTGCAACTCAAACTCCGTCGGAATCGCATGCAGCCATTGCCAAGCCGTTTCTACATCTCAACGTCGAGAACCTAAAGCAAGCAGTCCAAGACGGAGAGACCACCATGGAAGACGACACGTTGGACGAGTATTCTATTGGTGATTCGGATATAGAGGACATGGCCATGCTGCTGGCATCAGCCGACGCCAGCCCTAGCAAGCCTTCTCCCTCGTCTTTGGCTCAAAACATAGATCAGGTTCCGATGTCAACCGGAAGCTTCGACCTCAAGCTTCACTCCTCTTGTTCCGACGCAAGCCACGATGAGGCATCTAAAATCAACTTCTTGGAGCCCGACTTTGTTGACGAGGATATCGACTGGGACACTGTTGCTGCCTGTGCAAAGGATATCACTTCGAGCCCCAAGACCAAAATGCTCGCCGAGGCTGGTAGTATACAGGAAGCGAGTTCTCCATCAGGCCCGACTCCCATAATAAGACCTCCCTTTCCTCGCAAGATGAGAGACCGCTCCGTGGTTGTCGGGCTTTCCTCCATGACCGTGATGCGCACCTGCTTCAGGATCGGGGAGTTGCTGAACGCCCACGCCAAGTGCACGCGAGAGAAACAAGACGTCGTCTTGGAGTTGTTTGCAAGGGTAGGGCATTCCAGCCGGGAGACCACGGCCAGGGTACAGCACTTTAAGCTGCTGGACCTTTTCACCGACAGGCAGCCATTTCTAAGCGGCGCCTTCAGAAACTGGAAGCTCAACAGCTCGCTCGATCACCACACCAGGTGCTTTCTAGGACCGAGCGGAGAGAACAAACTATGCCGATGCGTTTGCAGGCTCTCAAACTCCAGGGAGACAACCATCGGGCCTACAGCAATCATTCTGTCCATCAGAGAGACGGATTGGGACGAAATCCATTGGGCTTTGAGAGTCGTCGTCCGCGACGCGCCATCGGATAGCGCATCATCTTTGCTGCTACTCGAGTGAGGAATATTGATGACATGAGCAGTGCCATCTTCAGAGGCAAACTTGCCATGTCTTGAGGATCCCTTTTAGAATGGAAGATCAACTGAGCAGCCGTCTCATGGTGAGCGTTCATGTCCGAAGTCCCGAGGGAGGAAAACAAGAAGGGATTCAAAAATATACTGTGCTCATAATGTTGGGTTATGGTTTTCGTGCCCCTGACTCATCAGTGTGCAAGAATTCATCTCAGATGTTGAAGAAGCGTGGCCGGGACACACACATGCTTCCCAGTCGGCCCTCACATGAGACGCGTACCGCAATGTATGTGGTTTAGGGCTTCGCTCACCCGTTTCCCAGTGACCGAAAGGCTCTTGGGGAAAACAAGGTTCCTCGCTGCTCCTGTAAGCGCACATGTACTTCGCTGCGGATGTACGGAAGCGCCAAGAAGGCCAAGGAGTCAGCTCCGTGTGGGAGGTGCTCCGGGATAAGAAGGACGCTCTGAAATCACGCAAGGCATGACCGAGTCCTAAATAACTTGAGCCTGCGGCGCAAGAGGGGGCGATGATTAAAGACTCCGAGGGTCTCGGCAACCTGGTTTATAGCAACGATAGGCCAGGCTGACTGGCAATGCGGCAATCGAGCTATCGGCTTCTGCCCCTGCGAACCCATACTCAGTAGGAAGTCAACGATGCAGCGTCGACACCAAACAAGATGCTGCCAAGACGCCGGACCGACAGGAGACGCCGATGATCCAGGTCCCTGCCGCCCGTGTTGGAGATAGCGATTCCTCGGCTTTATTGATAACGAGCATGGCGTTGCTGCGGTCGGCAAGCGCCAAAGTATGTTCCTTGTAGAAAGGAGGTGGAATCATGCCCGTCACTCTCCCGCGTCTATGCTGTCATACGTTCTACTGGTAATGGCGGTTTGAGCTCCTATAATTCACATCGTGAAGCCTGGAAGCAAAACCTCAGCTACCCCGGTCGGCACATAAGAGGTGCGCAAGAACAGGCGCGTACCGAAGGGGCGGGGCAGCAAAGAAGCCCACAGCTCGGGACTTGAGCTGATATCGTCACAGAGGGAGCACGCCTGCACACCATTGTGCAGGGTGTTCGTCTGCAAACCCTCCCTTCTAGGTTGTGCACTTCTGCGGCGTGCCCGTGAAGGGGGGGGGGGGGGGTGGATGGGGAGGTGGAAAGCCCAAAAGGGGGGAGCAGAAAGACGCCTTGCGTGCGGCTGTGATGGATGGCTCCGTCGTTGCAGAAAGCTTGACGGGATATTTGACGCCAACCAACCACCTCCAGCCTCCAGTCCGCCAAGAAACAGAGATGACCAAGAGTTTAAGCGCTTCATTCGCTCTTTGGGGTGGGGTGGGCATGTTGTCCAGAGAGAAAGACGTCTCCTTGCCATCAGTCAGAGACTTGTCCGTAGCAGCACAGCGATAAGCCGCTCGCCAATGGGGAAACAAGAAAAGATCAAGCCTCCGTCTTTTATTATACCGGTATAATTATACTTGCCGTCTTGGCATTCGATGCCACCAGCTCCCAAGGTACGACAAGACGCGGGATCGAATCACGGCTTTTCACAACTAATACTCTGCAGCTTTCGCCACGGTTTTTGTTTTTGAGGCCCTCTCTTGGCTGGTTGTGTATCGTTACCAACACGCGTCTCCTCGCCGAGAAGCTGGGCCCGATGCTATTTTTCGAACGCGGCCGTCCAACTCCAGAGATGTATGTCTGTTGCACAGATTCTCCCATCTGGCGTTTTCGAGACAGCTCAACCTTGTTCTTCTATCCCAGGCTCTAGGACCCGATTCAGTTCGTCCAATCCGGGGCTTATCCCTACGCACCAAAAGTCCTTTTTTTTCCTTTTTTTTTTTCCTTCTCTTTCTCTCTCTCTTTATCTCTCTGTAAGCCAAGCCCCCCACCCCCCACACATACTCGTACGAGTCCGCCTGAAGGCGTTCGAGGTGCTGGCTCTGCTTGCCTCGAGGACCGGGAGCACGTGCGGGCGTTACATAGATCGCAGTTGAGTATGTGCACGACATAATGCCCGAGCCCCTCCTTTCCCTAAGTAACGGGGCCATCAGCTTGCGGCGGTGCCGACATGAGCGGGGTATGGGGAGTGAGCCACGATCGAGCAGGGTAGCATGGTGCACCGCTGTCACAAATGGTGTCCGATGCTGCTGAATGGGGTCTTTTCCGGCCCGCTGGAATGTCGAGGGGCGGCGAACGTCTGAACTGCTCCGGGGCAGGCGGGCGGGCGGACGAGTCGCTGCTCAGCAGGCCGACACCAGACGTAATATGATCCTTGACCGATCGCCTTGAAACGCTCGCTGACTGTTTTGCAAGTCGGGTCACTCCCTGCCCAGAACCGGTGTGGGCTTCCCTGAACCGGTTCTTGCGGAGAGGATATCGGCCGCTCCAGGTGTTCAAGGTGTTGCTCGACTATAAGCATAACAAAGTGCTTTGCATGTCAAAACTGGCATTTTGAAGAGTGGCATGGGAATTTTCTGCGGTGAGGATGCGCGGCAACGCGGAAAGAGTTAAGCTCCCACCAAAGACCGCGCGTCCAGCGCTTCCAAACCCCCCGTCTGCTCAGAAATACAAGGGTCCTGGTGATACTTTAAGCATATCTATTAGACTATCGGGAACCCGGCTGATCATGATCTATGACGGAGCTGTTATGCCGCTCAGGGGTGTGGCTGTTGGTGTGAATCAACGTTTCACGATTACTCACATACTAACCTTATCTACAACTACATATCAACCGCGGCGGCATGGCGCAGACAAAGACCAAGACCCGCCAAGCAAGTCAAAAAAAAGAGGCTTTTGCGCAGACGACTATCTTTGGCACGACCTCATGAGTCCGCCTTGGGGGGAGAGGCGACACTGATCTCTTGGTCGTTGACGTAGGGAATCTGTCAGTTTCCTCGTCGGGGACGTCCGTCGTTCCCGATGAACGAACGCTCTCTCCCCCCGCGCCTCTTAAAGAACGGCCTCCCGGCGTCGTCTCTCAAAACTTCCAATCACGGACGAAAACACTTTCCTTTCTTTCGGCAGAGGTGAAGACAAGAGAGACACCCCAGACCATGGACGCCAAAGACAACCAGCAGAACTACCGCAACGCCATCAGCCTCGACTACCTGCACCCGGCCGAGCAGCCGCGGACCGAGGCCGACTACAAGCAGGACAAGCAGGACATGCCGCCGCTGAGCGGGTCGACGTCCGATCCGGCCACCATGCTCAACACGCCCATGGACGGGTCGGAGGGCCAGGGCGGCGAGGAGCCGATGGACCCGGAGCTGGCCAGGCTGAGGAAGCGGGCGCGCTGGGCCCTCCTCGCCATGGCCTTCTTCATGGGCGACGTGCAGGAGGGCCTGGGCCCCTTCCTGGGCGTGTACCTCCAGGACCACAACTGGGCTCCCGGGATGCGCGGCTCCGTCGTCGCCATGAGCCACGTGGCGACCATCATCATGTCCGGACCGATCGGTGCGCTTATAGACGCTACGAAGTGAGTGTCTTGTAACAAGCATATGATGATACGGAGAGGTTAGACTGACCACCCCTTGTGTGTCCTCAGGTACAAGCGCATCCTCGTCGCCGCGTTCGCCTGCACCGTCGGCACGTGTCAGGGCCTCAACCTCCTCTCAACGCACCCGGCCTGCGTCTTCACCACGCAGATGGTCTCGGCCGTCGCCGGCGCCAGCTTGATCCCCCTTCTCGTGGCGCTGACCATGGGCGTCTGCACCGAGACCGAAGGCGCCGACGGCGCCGTGGCTCCCACCCCGGGCGGCGGCGGCGGCAAGGGCAAGGACAAGGACAAGAAGAAGAAGAACAAGCACAGCTTCATCGCGCTCAACGGGCGCAACCAGGCGTCCAACCACCTGGGCAACATGATCACGGCCGGCGCGGCCGGCGCGCTCGGCCAGAAGTTCGGGCTGCCGGCCGTCTTCTACCTCGTCATCGCCTGCTGCGCCTGCACGATGGGCATCGTCTTCTTCATCCCCGAGGGCGCCATCGACCACGCGGCCGCTCGAGGCCGCGTGACCGTCGAGGCCGAGACGGACGACAACAACAGCCAACACCCGGACATGCAGGAGAGGGGGGCGGCGGGCAAGAAGGGCGGGTTCCATCTTCCCGGCCTCGGCAAGGACAAGAAGAAGAAGAAGAGCCAGGACAGCTCGCTCATCCAACTGGCCAAGAACAAGCCGCTGCTCGTCGTGGCCATCACCGTGATGCTGTTCCACCTCGGAAACGCCTGCATCCTCTACATCTACGGCCAGGCCCTCGTCGTCGCGGGCGAGGGCGACCCGGCGCAGATGACGGGCCTGACCGTCATCATCGCGCAGGCGACCATGACCATCATGTCGGTGCTGACGGCCTGGGTGGCCGACCGGTGGGGATACTGGCTTCTGGTCATGCTCTCGTACATCGTGCTGCCCATCCGCGCCGTGCTGGCCGGCAAGGTGATCAAGTACTGGGCCATCTGGCCGGTGCAGATCCTCGACGGCGTCGCCCACGGCATCCTCAGCGTGGCGACGCCCGGAATGGTGGCCATGATCATGGCCGGCACGGGACGCGTCAACGTCGCGTACGGCATCGCGGGCAACATGACGCGCCAGGCGGGCTCCGCCATCTCCCACTCGCTCGGCGGCTGGATGGCGGAGGTCAAGGGATACAACTTCGCCATCATGCTGTGCGGAGTCTTCCCCACCACCGGACTCATCATCTGGGTCGCGACCTACAGGATGCTGCGGCCGCTCGTCGACGTCAAGAAGGAGTAGTGAGCCGCTTGCTTGGCCCGCTGTCGCGCTGCCCCCCCCCGTTGATCACCATGATCCGTTTAGAAAAAAGAGACCATCTTCTTGTTCAGCAAGACCATGCAGCTTTCCCCGCCCTGCTGCCTTCCCTCCCTCCCTCTCTCCCTCTATCTCTACACTTTCTGATTAGTTAGCTGTTCTCGCCTTCTGGTTGTAGAATACCCATTAAAACCTTTTCACTAGGTTGTCATAAATTGTAACCTGTTGGCCGTACTCGTCTCTGTATCTCTCTGTTCTATCAAAATGATTACGTTGTTGAGTGTCATTGTCTGGCTTATAGCCGTCCCTGTTAGCCGGGCCAAACGTGACATGCCGACAGTCCCCCCCCCCCCAACCACCCCGCGGAACTGGAGATGTACCGTAAACAGCGGACTGCAACCGCTTTGACTATGAATGTTTTCCCTAAGCAAACATCATGTCGATAACCCCGGTGACTGCACCGGCGCGGTTAACTTGGTTTGTATGATAAGGACTGTAAGAAGGGTAAGGAGAAACCGGCACCCGCGGGCACGAGCAACCCCCCTCCCCTCTCCCACAATGGCTGAGTAAGGCGCCAGCAAAGACCACTTCCGCGCCCTCGTTATACAAGTAGGTAAGAACGACTCCGAGGAAGAACGGCCACAGCGAGCGGCGCCGAGAGGCGGAGCGCGTTGCGTCCGGACGTGCTCCGCCAAGAGGAGGACAAATCGTGGATTGTGAAGAATAGCGTGGCGGTAGACTTGACCAAGATTCTGAACTGGCACTTTTTTTTTTTGTGCCTGAATCATTTCCCGGTAGTGTCAGAGTTTGTGACCCAAAACCTGCCGGCGACACAGACGTTACAACTTTGGCTCGGAACGTTGAGGATGCGTTTTGAAGAAGGGACGGCGGTTACGCGTGTTCGGGTTTGAGTCCTTTCCCGTAATATCTTCCTCGGAGGCGGGCGGGCGGGCCCGGGGATTCGGGACGGCTGGCTGGGGTGTATATTGGACAAAGTTGGCCTCCCCCCTCCGGGGATCTTGTCGGTCACAATTGAGCCTTTGAACGGTCGGGTCGTGATAACACGGACAAAAGACGCGGGCGTGGCGAGTGGATGCACGCACACTTGCAACGCGCTGTTTGGGAACTTTTGCAGGGCAGATAGCTCACCTGGGTTGGGGAGCTCAGACGTCTACGAGGCAGATGTACGAGATTTTTACCTGCCGTCGGGGTCATGTCCAAAAGGGGGCTTGTAAGTAATCTGAGTGGTGAAAACATAAACCGAATTCAGACGACATGAGCAGGAAAGATTGATTACAGACGGTTGAAACCTAGTAAGCCTCGGGGCTGGTGTTGTCAAGGGGGATTGTCAGAAGGCCAGCCTGTGAGATCCCCCTGCCCTCAGAGATACTAGCCTCATGCATGTTGCATTGGTTACTTGGTATTGATTGACTTGATCCGGGCAAGGCATGACGTTGAGGTCATCACGGCCCAAGGCGACATGGCGGAACCGAAACTGTCTCTGTACACTCCATTGCCCCGCCGTCAGTCATCACGATCTCGTTCATGAAGCCGTGCGTACGTGCTGTGCTGCCTTTACCATTCGACAACGAAACAGACCCCCAACCCATCTGGTTTAAAGAGCTTGGGGCATCATCACTTGGACGGGATTTGTTGATCCTCGGTTTATCGAAACTCGAGTCAAGACTCGGATACCTGCCAAGACCCTTCGTGCAGGAAATCAGGCAATTTTTCCACCACTGGTTATCGTTTCCCGCGCTCCATAATACCGCGCCCGAAACCCCGCGTAGGTAGGTAGGTCATCGCGCATTCACGTATTGTTCGGGTTAAGAACAGCCCGCAAAGCGAAGCGTTTGTTCCAAAGACAATCGATTATTTCCTCGACGGCTCCCCTCTCTCCCTCGCCGCTCAGCACCAATTCCCTCTCTCCCTCTCTCCCTCCCTCCCTCTCTCCCTCCCTCCCCCTCTCTCTCAAAATGTCCCTTTCCGACCACGCCCAGAAGCTCACGAGCTCGCTCGAGCAGGCCAAGCTCGTGCCCGGCCCGGCCGGCGCCCTCGTCCGCGAGGGCTTCGAGCCGACGACGAGGCTCGAGGTGTCGTTCGCGGGCAAGGCCGTCGACGCCGGCAACTTCTTCCGGGCGCGCGAGTGCAAGGTGGCGCCGAGCGTCTCGTTCGCGGGCGAGGCCGGGGCGCCGTCGGGCGCGTGCTACACGCTCGTGCTGACGGACCCGGACGCGCCGACGCCGGATGACCCGCGGTTCGCCTTCTGGCGCCACTGGGTCGTGCCCGGGCTGCAGCCGCTCAGCGGGGGCGGCGTGGTCGCGCAGGGGAAGCCGGCGCTGACGGAGTTTCTCGGGCCCGGGCCCAAGGACGAGTGAGTTTCTTTTCTTCTTCTTCTTCTTCTTCTTCTTCTTCTTTTTTTCTTATTTTTTTCCCTTATTTTTCTTTTCTTTTTCTGTCTTGGAACTTGGTTTTTCACGGGGGAAACGAAATTACGGTTTGTCAATGAGACGCTGACTCGGGTCTTCCTCTCCCCCAGCTCGAAGCCGCACCGCTACCTTTTCCTGCTCTACCGGGAGCCCCAGGGCCTGGATCTCAAGAAGGAGGACGTCGGCGGGGAGGAGTTTGTCGAGAGACGGTCATGGAAACCGGCCGAGTTTGCCGAGAAGCATGGTCTCAAGCTGGTCGGCGTCAACTGGATGACGTGCGCCGGCGACGGCTGGACCGAGTAAAGTCGGGGGGGGGGGGAGGGTTCTGTGTAGGGATGGATGGGGCTGCACGTCGGTTAGAGTTCACAACAACATCAGCAAAAGACGTCCGAAAAGTCGGTATGCCGACTTCCAGAAGCATATAAATAGAAAGACTCAAGACACAGGGCGTAACCTGTCCCGTTCTCTCTGGTCTTTTGCTCTGCGTCATTGGCGGCGTCGCGTGCGCAGACTCGATGGACGGTAGAATCGACGGCCCGGACAGCAATCAGAGTTGTTCCATTGGTCTTATAGTCTAGATGGTTAGGACGTCGGATTCTGATTACCTTCAGATCTTTCCGTAGGCCCAGGTTCGAATCCTGGTAGGACCTATCGATGCTTTTGCCTTGCTGTATAAGGTGCACGCCGGCCGGTGTATTTGCTGCTTCTCAGCTTTTGCACCGCGCCTTTTCAACGCACAACAAGAATGTACAAGATGTGGTGAGATCAGGTACTGAGAGCATGCATGGATATGGATAGCATTGCTGGAAAGTTGAGGAACAGGAAAGGTGGAGGAATCATGACTGGTCCACCTACCCATCTATGTGTAGGCACATTGTTTCTTTTCCTTTCGTTTTCTCTTCGTCTTATTGCTCCAGTGGCCTGTGCCTGTCTCCAGGGACCCTGGACCCCTGATGCGATCTTAATTCCAGGGTCCTGTCACCGGAATCGACGCTAAAGTTCGGCCGTCATTCACTTTCGCTTTGCGACGCGTCTCCCGTCGTCGCGTCTCACACTCAACAGCAACCATCATGATACAGCGCGGCATTGTGCGTCGCCAAAGCTCGCTCGCTGCGGCGAAGAGAATCTTGGCCCAAGCCGACGACGAACCGGACGACGAGCCCTTGAAATCAATCTCCAGGACGCGCAGAGCCGCCGCCGCCGCCAAACCACCACCACCACCGCCGCCGCCACCGCCACGGAAAGACGCGTCCGAGGCAGACTTCACACCCCCCGGCGACGACGATGGAGTGAACGATTCTGCTGAGCCGCCGCCAAAGCGACGCAAGGTCGAAAAGACGCGGAAAGCGGACACGGCGAAGCTTTACGCGACCCTTTTCGGCCCATCCGGACAGCCGGCGACGCAGCAGGACCCCTGCCCGCCCCCGTCGAGAATCCACGCCGCCGGCTACCACCGTCCACTGCTGCTGGACGGCCGGCCCGGGCGCGACGGAAGAGACGCCCTCCTCGCCTGGTTCGACGCCACCAGCACCACCCGCGGCATGCCGTGGCGCAAGGCCTGGATCGACCCGCGGGCCTCCTACCCCGACGACGCCGTCGGCCTCCGCGCCGCCCTCGAGAGGCGCGCCTACGAGGTCTGGATCAGCGAGATCATGCTGCAGCAGACCCGCGTCGCCGTCGTCATCGACTACTGGAACCGCTGGATGACGCGGTGGCCCACCATCCGGGACCTCGCCGCCGCCGCCCCCGAGGACGTGCTGGCCGCCTGGCGGGGACTGGGCTACTACAGCCGCGCCACGAGGATCCACGAGGCCGCCAAGCTCGTCGTCGCCGACCCGCACTGGGCCGGCCTGCTACCGGCCGACACGGCCGAGCTCGAGGCCAAGGTGCCCGGCGTCGGGCGCTACACCGCCGGCGCCATCGCCGCCATCGTCTTCGGCCGGGCCGCGCCCATGGTCGACGGCAACGTGCTCCGCGTGCTGAGCCGGCAGCTGGGCGTGTTCGGCAACGCCAAGACGGACAAGGCCGTCATCGACCTGCTCTGGGCCGCCGCCGACGCCCTCGTCAAGGCCGTCGCGAGGGACGGCCCCGAACAAGATTGCGGCCGGGCCGCCGTGGACGAGGGCGATGACGAGAAGGCGGCGGCGCCGCCGCCGCCTGCGAGCGATCGGCCGGGGCGGTGGGGCCAGGCGCTCATGGAGCTAGGGAGCACCGTCTGCACGCCGAAGCCGAACTGCGGCGCGTGCCCCGTCACGTCGACGTGCCGCGCCTACGCCGAGGGTCTGCTGGTGGCCGCGAAACCGACGAGGGCCGCCAAGGTGGAGGACATTGAGGACCTGTGCTCGATATGCGAGCCCTTCGAGGAGGCGGCGGCTGCGGCGGACGAGGAGGGCGACGCCGCTCTCCCAGGGGAAGACTCGGACGCGGAAGCGCCAAAGGCGGCCAAGGGGGCCAAGGCGGCCGGCAAGGGGACGAAGTCTCGGCCGGTCGCGAAGCAAACCACCCTGTCCGCCTTCTTCTCCTCCAAGACGGCGGCCAAAAAGGAACAAGAACCGGATTCGCCGGGACCGCCGGCGGCGGCGGCGGCGGCCGACGCGAAAACCCTGGAGGCTGTCGCCGAGCACGCGAGGAAGTTCCCGCTCAAGGTCGTCAAGAAGGCGGCGCGCGAGGAAGAGGCCCTCGTCTGCGCCGTCCGCCGCCGCGAAGACGGGCGCTTCCTGGTCCACCGGCGTCCGGACAAGGGGCTCCTCGCCGGGATGTGGGAGCTGCCGAGCCACACGCTGCCTCCTCCTACGGCGACGACGGCAAGCAGCACGGCGTCGTCGAGGAAGCGGGACGCGCAGGGGTACGTCTCGGGTCTGCTGCTGCTCGGCGACGGCGAGGGCGACGGCGGCAAGAAGCCGAAGGCCGGGCGGCGGCCTCGGGTGCGGCACGCCGGGGACCTCGGCAGCGTGCCGTGGCTGTTCTCGCACATCAAGCTGACGATGCACGTGCACCTCTTCGAAGTGGAGGGGGAGGGGGAGTGCGTGTCGACGCACGCGAGGCACCGGTGGGCCACGGCGGAGGAGGTGGACGAGGAGTCGATGGGGACCGGGATGCGCAAGTGCTGGGCCCTGGTGAAGGAGAGGATCGAGGAGTAGACGGGCCAGGGGCTGCGGCCGGGTGTAGGAACTCTCTCATCTATCTGGCCTGACTGTAGGAGTTGCTACCGGGGTGGGGTTTCTTGAGAAACCTGCGCATACACACTCTGGTATCTTGTATTAACTTGTATTAATCATATAGACGGATGCTTATAGACTGGGACCACCTTATCTGGGGGCAACACTTTGGTGTTATACAATGACACAACATCTTGCTACCAAGTTATGCCTGCATGATTCAAGCCTCGTATCCTCCCTTTGCCCCGGAGACCTGGTGACAAGCGGTCTCGCTCCGTTCCGACACCCTCTCTCCGTAAGATATCCATAATACGCCTGGAGCCTGCCCACCGCCGCATTCAACTCCGGACTCAACCGCTCCGGCGACCCCGGGTCCTGCCGGGCCAAGCACCGCAACGGTTCCTAAAAGTTTCGAGGTGGACCGTCTTGGTGTCTTCACCTCAACAAGCACGCCGCTATTCTGCCCTCTTTCGACAGAGACACAAGGTCAACTCTGGCAAAAAGCGGCTGCGCCGAGTTGAGTAGACTACAAGGTTCCCCTCTTGACTCGGAGACAACCCTGAAGGTGCAGCGGTTGTGTCCCTCGACCAGAACAACCTCTCCCCCAATAGCCAAGCAGCTTGGCACACTTGGCATTGCGGCAAGCGATGCTCCGGACCCCCAGAAGACTAACGTAGCGAGATCCTTCGCCGAGAAACGATCGCCGCATGGGGGTTCTTTTTGGGGAAGGGTCTCGACATTGACGGGCTGAGGCTAAATGCGATGCTTATTCTGATGTAGGGTGACGGCGGCAACCACACCCGGTTGTGGAAACCCGGACGGGGGTGCAGCGTATCCCTTTTCGATCAATGCCATGTTGCGTGTTGGCGCGCAAACAAAAACTGCCCCGGTCCCGAGAGAAAGTAGGGGAAACTCTGGAAACCGACATTTTGTTTGCCAGAGTCGGGCTCGACAACTCGGAACCGCAAGGATGGGTCTGCTCTCCTTTTCAGGCTTTGATATCCTACCACTGCTCGCGGCGGTGCTCTCCTTCCCCACGACGGCGCTTGGCGGCGGCGGCAACCAATGTCCCTGGCGCCCTCCCGGCCCGCTCGGCACCCCTGAACAGTGCCGCGTGGCACACGACCCGAAGACGCCGCCCGCCCACTCGGACTGGAGCCCGTGGACGCACGAGCCCGTGTGCGTCGGCCCGAAAGCGGCGGGAAAGGGCGCGGCCTTGTGCGCCTTCGTCAAGGATGACTTCCGCGGCGAGGCGGGCCTCCTCGTGGTCACCAGCCCGGAGATCGCGGCCGCCGACCACAGCATCATCGAGGACTCGGACCCGCGGCGGGTCGGCGGCGGCTACGATCGACGAGCCGCCGCCGCTCGGTTCGACACGCCGTCGCCCTTCGAGGTCAGGGAGGTGCCGGGGAAGGGCCTCGGGGCCGTGGCGAACGCGACGATCCGCGCGGGCGACGTCTTGTTGAGGGAGCGCCCGGTGCTCCTGCAGCTGACCGAGCTCGCGGACCCTGTCGGCCGGATGCAGGCCCTCTGGGTTCTGGAGGAGGGCTTCGTCCGGCTGCCGCTCGAGGACCAGCGGAGGGTCTTTGACCTCTCGAGGAGCACCGGCGGACACGTGCTTGAGGACGTCATCCGGACCAACACGTTCGGGGCGACGCTCAACGACGTCGGGCATTTCGGGCTCTTCCCGAGAGCCGCGGTAGGATTACCCTGTGGGCGGTTGCAAGCCGGGGCGTTGACTGACGGCCGACAGAGGATCAATCATGCATGTATGCCAAAGTAGGCCAAAGATGCCCGCCCGGGACGGCACTGGAGAAGCTTGCTGACACGGGGGGTTTTAGCGCAATCACACGGTTTTCTCCTCGGACTCTGGAGTTGGAAGTCGTGGCTTATAAGGATGTTCAGCCCGGCGAGGAACTGACTATCAGCTGTCGGGCCCCTCCCCCCTGATACCCCTCCAACCTTTGAGTGCCCCCCCCCCCCCCCCGGGCTGACACAGAGAAATACAGATTCAATGCTAAACATGCTCTACGAGGAACGAAAGCAGGCCCTCCGGGAATGGGGCTTCGACTGCGCCTGCGCCCTTTGCAGCTCGCCCGCCGCCGTCGCCGCCTCGGACGGCCGCCGCGCGCGGCTGCAGGCGGTCCTCGCGGCGCTGGAGGACCCGGCGCTGTCCGGCGCTGCGTCCACGGTGACGAAGCTGGCGGGAGAGCTGGAGCGCGTCGCGGCGCGGGAGGGCTTGGAGGCGCAGACGGGGGAGTTCTACGGCATGGTGGCCCGCGCATACGCTCGCGCCGGCGAGGTCGGGGCGGCCGGGCGGTACGCGGCGATGGCGGCGGAGAGACTGGAGCGGTTTGTGGGGTACGACGACGACAGGACGGCGAAGGCGAGGGGCCTTTTGGAGGAGTTGGGGAAAGTTGGAGGAGGCGGCGGCGGCGGCGGCGGCGCGTGAGAGAGCGAGAGGGAGCTGCTTTCGAAACGGGCCGGGGTTTAGCGTGTTCCTGTTCCTGATTCGGACGGAGGCTGGCGAGAGCGCCGCGGCTATTCGATCACCAGCCGCCAACCCCCCCTCGTCCGCGGGAGATGCTTCAAGACGAATTCTAGGGTTCCGTGAGGGGCAATGGAGGGGTGAGGGGGAAGGAGAAGGAGGGGAAAACCATGGACCAAGTCGTAACGGGGAAGACTCGTCGGGGAAGAGGATTCCCCCCTGGCGCGAGTTGGACATCTGTCACGGCTATACGGCACACCGGAGGGACGGGAGGCCAGGGTCATTGGTATTTCCCTCTCAAGTGCGGGTTAGAGTTGCGGGAGGATGCAGTAACGGCAACGTCCCGTCGGGTTGTAATTTGGGTCTTCTGAGAAGGGTCGAACGCTGACGATATATCTGATATCGGAACACCCCCCCGGGTTGGGGGTGATGAGGCTCTGATCTGCAAGCCCACATTGGCATCGCCAAGACGTCTTGGCGTCTTGGTGTGAACGTCGTCTTCACCCTCGAAGGTTACGAAACCATGGAGCAATAAAGTTGGCATATCAGAGCAAGATGACTGGCATACACAGTAGCTGTTTATCTCCAATTCGATTTCTTTCCCTTTGATATCTGACCAGAAAAAAATGCATCGTAGGCCTGTCTCACCGGGCCATGGCGTACGAAAGGACGACAATCTACCGAGGACATCGTGCCACGATAAATCTTTATCCTACTAACAAAGGCTTTGAATTCACTCGATTTCCTTCTTCTTCAACTATGCTTTCAATTTACGCGACATGAATCTCTAATAAATTCGATCCTTAAGTGACTGAAGGAGGCCAGCGTCTTCGGCTTGTTGGGAAAACACTACGCATCGAGTGACACTCCGGCCATACCACGGCGGTTTGGTCCGACAACTCACCATACACCAACTGCATCCCAGACTAGTACAAACTAAACATAGTCCGTCACCGCAGCATCAAAATGACAAAAAAAAAAAAAAAGGATCGATTCATGTGCATTCAGTGGATCTTGATCGCCTCCGCAACCTGCGCCGTCGCTGTCGAGCGCGCCCACCGCAGGGGAGAGGTGCAAGGGGCCGTGACGCTGGCGCGAAATGCGCGTGCGTGCCGACAAGCCGTGCGTGTGCATCTTCGGCTCGTGCAGGACCCATCTTCCATGCTTTCCGCGCAGGGGGGGGGGGGGGGGGGGGGGGGGGGGGGGGGGGGGGGGGGGGGGGGGGGGGGGGGGGGGGGGGGGGACGTTGAGACAGAGTGCAGGCTTCAAGACGTCGCTTAGAAGAATGGGGGGGGGGGGGGGGACAGCAGGGGAGATATTGACCGTTGTCGTGCCGTCACGACGTCTGCGGCCTCGACGACGACCCGGAGGAGATGCGGCTGCTGCTGTGGGTGTCTGACGACGCCTTCGCGGCCGAGCGAGCCGTTGCGTTCGGCGGGTGCCATTCCGACACGTGCATCGTGGGCTTGTGTAGGGCAACGGTTGGGGGAGAGTTGGACGAGTAGGTCGGAGGGCCTCACCGTGATTGAACACTTGGCTCGGGGAGAGATGAATGGTGTATTTGAAATCACGTCTTGGCGTAAGCGTGCAAAGCAAACCAAGCAAATAGGGAGAGAAAACAGAGCACCGGACCGTCGACCTGTCGGGCTCTCGCGCTGTTCTGAACCCCGAGGCCTGGATGCGTCACAGGACGGGCCGTCTGCGGTCTGCAAGCAGAATCCTCTGGTCCAAGACATACCGTAATACCATTGCGGCCGCGTCCTGCACATCGTACGAGGCCAAGGTCTCCCGCCTGGGTCTTCGTGATTACGGACCCGGTCTGGAATGGCTGGGGGTGGGGACTGGGAAATGCCTGGACAAGATGTGGCCCAATATGATGAGGGCGTCCTCCACTCATCCCCCCGTCATGTGATGGTTGAGTGGATTGTGCTGATGTCGGTCTGAGATTTCTTATTGTTGGAGTGGGTAAAGCAACTCTCACAATGTTCAAACAGACGCGTGTGAGAGAGAGTTTAGGGAAGCACTCGGCGTGGCTCACAAGTTGGGCAAAGCTCAGATGTTTCCCCACCAGTTTTTCCCCATACTGTCTCCATAGAAGGAAGCTTCTCTTCGCGGGGACAGACTCTGGGGTCAAGAAGCGATCCGCTGTTGGTAGTGGACACATAGACTATGTGAGGGCGAGCCTGGGGGTGGCTGTCGTACTCGCCGGGGCAGACGGACGGGGTTTGGAAAAGCGGACGACATGGGCCCTCGAGCTCACGAACAACCAGCGCCCCGCGGCATAATCATCATCGTTCTGGTTGGCGGACACAAGGAACAAGCTTTCTTTCCATGGGGTATGGAGCTCCTCCCAAAGTCACGTTCTGGTCCCAAACCCATACAAAAACAGGTTCTTTTGTTGTCCATCTTTGCTGAACCGAGAGAATATACGATGGTGCGGTCCGATAAGCACCCCCCCATGCAATTAGCAGACCGGGGTCCATGACTCGATGCGGAGGCGCGCTCCCGCGGGAAGAGTTCAGCAATCCCACGGGACGGACGACGTGGAGGTCGCCCTCACGGAAGTTGGCCGAGACGCAGTTTGCTCCCGCAGGTCTGGCCCCGTCGACTTACACTAGTCGCGAGACGGTCCGGCCTGCGTCCACCGGCCGTTGGCGAGCTGTGATATGCCGGCAATACGAGTCTGCGCTGATACCTCTCCTCGCTTTCTCCCCCTCCATCTCTCCCCCTCCATCTCTCTCCACCCCCATCTTTCTCGCCCAGAAGCCAAGCTCAAACAAGCACTTTTGATTTGGGGCCACCGGGGGTCCCGCGCAGATGCCAACCTACCTGTGCGTGTGCTACTAGGTCCGGATACTCTGTACAGTACAGATATTGGACATGGGTCATGCGCCGGAGTGGACCGCCCGCTTTTCTTCCCGTTTCCTCTCCCCATATCCCTTCTTTGTGGTCAGCAAAGACCTACCTACCTGGTCGACGAGTCATATCAACGGCATTTCTCAGAAGACCTCCGGGGACGGGGTCGTGATCTCTCTGTAAACGCTGCGGGGAAAGGACGACCCCTGCGCTTCTCCAAGTCCCAGAGCGCGGAGAATGCGGACCTGACTCTTTCTGCTACTCTAGTGTACTAACTACATGATACCCAGTGGGGGGTGGAGGGGATAGTCGGGCATAACTGCACGACTGCACGCATGCACTTACACACACACATCGACTGCCGTCGGGGCCGACTTGGCTTGCGTCCTCGGCGCCTCTTGGGTGCATTGGCAGAGCCCGGAAGGTCCATCACGTCACTGTTCACTGGCTGATCGCCCTTGTTCGAACTCTTGGCCTAATCCAGCCACACGGAACGGTCGCAGACCGGCGCGGAAACAAGCATTAGGGCCAATCTCTTGGCTCGTCCCCCCCAAAACAACCAACTGTCGCCCGTGCAGTGGTTGCTGGTGGTCTTGGGCGATTCGGCGGAATAAGACACGAAGGGGGGGGGGGGATGCAGAAACTGAGCTACTGCATTGAACGTCCTGCGGGTGCGTTGCGTCACGGAATCCTGCGGGTGCGAGTCTTCTGGCCGCGCTTTCGAAGACTCGGGAACGGAAGAAGGGGAGGGGAGGGGAATGTCATGGTTTACGGTGCCGGCGCCGGTGCAAAGTTCGATAATACGGAAGCGCAGTGCGTACCCGAGTCTCCTCAAGCGCGGCTATGTCGGGGGTCGCCAGGGTGCCCTTGCGCCGCGAATCTTTCATCTCAATACCGCAGGGCAGGTCATCCCAGTTTTCCGGCCGCGCAGGCGGAACGGCTCTGAAGTTTGGAATCTGTATCACCGCCCATTTTCCGCTGCTTCGGGTTTCGGGCGCTCATCCTGACTCTTCTGTTCACATCGATGGGTGGTGCACACGTCTATCAACTTTGGATTATCCGGACACGGCCTGAGCAACCCCCACGTCCCCTTTTCTTTTCTCCTGCCATTTTCAGTATACCGAAGGGTGGAGGGAGATGCGGTCTATTTGCATACGAAGGTGGGTGAAGCAACCCTCTGTGATGCAGTCATACCATACGGACAGGACGCGCGAGAATATCAAGGAACGTTGAGAAGCAACACAGAGCGCGTCACTGACTGGATGAACCGGTGAGGCGCATGGGGACATGACCAAGTCTAACTAACCCTTTCCCTTGAACCCAGCTCCCCCCTCCCTCTTCCCCAACGACCATTGCGGTCTTGGCCCGATATGGTCAAGTTGCCGCCCACTTCATGACCCTGTCGGCCGCCTCCCTCTCTCTCCCCACGAGTCTCCATGTTCATCCCCATACCTCCATCTCAAGCCATCCTTGACAGGCTTCGTAACCGGGGTTCAATCCGTCCACTGCGTTTCCCCTCAGTGAGATTCCATGATGTCCTCCTCCCCCGGCAATCTCAACGACCCTCTACCCATGGGATTGTCGTTGCACTGACCGCTGGCTGTCATCTCCGGAAGCGGGGGATGGAAGCGGTCGCGCGCGTGGAGTCGGGATCTGGGGTGGTGTGTGTTTGCTTCTCCGAACCCCCGACATGAATCTGTGTTAAAACGTCTCGTTCCTCGCCTTCCACTTCTACACGGTTCTTTGTTCTCCAACCGTTGTGTTCATCCCTTTCAAGTCCCTCGCCCGCTGCCCTTCTCTTGCTACCCCCCTCCTCCCTTAGCAGCCCGCTGTGGAACACTCCTCCCCTTGTGCGAGCGTACTACATCCGTCGAAAAAAATGGCAGGTGGCGGCGTCAAGAAGCCCGTCAACATCTTCAAGCTCAAAGACCTGGGCGAGCCCAAGGGCGTCTTCAACTGGCGGCTATGGTTCGCCGTCGTCTCCTTCGGCCTCATGGGCGCGGCCCGCGGTGTCGATGAAGGCCTCATCTCTGGCGCCTTCGCCTCCAAGGATTTCCAAAGGTTCATTCACTACGACTCCTACACCGAAGTCGAGCGGACCAACATCAAGGCCAACGTCTCCGCCATGGTCCAGCTGGGATGCGTCGGCGGCGCCTTCATGTAAGATTCTTTCTTCTTGCGTTCCCCACCACGCTCCCTCACACTCCACCGTCCTGTCTGCTGACCACGCGTGCTTCCAGTGCCTTCATCGTCTGCGATAAAATCGGCCGTATCTGGGCCACTCGCCAGCTCTGCGTCCTCTGGGCCATCGGCATCGCCATCTTCATGGGCAACAACGGGCACCTCGGCGCCGTCTACGCCGGCCGTCTGATCGCCGGTCTTGGCGTCGGCCAGACCGCCGTCGTCGCCCCCGTGTACCTCGCCGAGATCGCCCCGGCCTCCGTCCGCGGCCTCTGCACTTGCGTCTTCAGCGGCTTCGTCTACCTCGGCATCGTGCTCGCCTACTTCACCAACTACGGCTGCCAGGTCAACCTCGGCGACAACACCCACAACCGCTGGCTCGTGCCCACCTCGCTGCACATCATGTTTGCCGGCGTCATCTTTATCCTGACCTTCTTCCAGTACGAGTCCCCCCGCTTCCTCGTCAAGCAGGGCAAGATCGAGCAGGCCACCGAGAACATGGCCCACCTCCGCAACCTCCCCGTCGACCACGACTACGTCACCCGCGAGATCTACAACATCCAGGCCGCCCTCCACGAGGAGCTCGAGGCCACCAAGGGCAGCAGCTGGTACGGAAAGGTCAAGGAGCTGTTCTTCGTTCCCAGCAACCTGTACCGCCTCTACATCGCCTCCATGGTGCAGGTCCTCGCCCAGTGGTCCGGCGCTGGCTCCATCACCCTTTACGCCCCTGACCTGTTCAAGATCCTCGGCGTCCGCGGCTCAAACACCTCGCTCCTCGTCACCGCCGTCTTCGGCGTCGTCAAGCTCGTCGCCGCCGTCGCCTGCGCCCTGTTCCTTGTCGATGTCATCGGCCGCAAGCGTGCTCTCATGACCGGTGTCTGCCTGCAGGCCATCGCCATGATCTACATCGCTTCCTTCCTGACCCACGTCCCCCAGCTCGGAGTCGACGAATCCTTCGTGTTGCCAAAAAACCTCATCCGCGTCAGCGAGGGCGCCATCGCCATGATCTACGTTTCTGGTGTCGGCTGGGCCCTCGGCTGGAACTCGATGCAGTACCTCCTCACTGCCGAGCTCTTCCCTCTCCGCGTCCGCGCCCTCGCCACCTCCATCTCCATGACCCTCCACTTCGCCTGCCAGTACGGCAACAGCCGTGCCGTACCCAACATGCTGGCGTCCACCAGCGTTGGCGGTATCTCTCCCATGGGCACCTTCTGGTCTTTCGCCGCCATCACCGTCATCGGAGGCATCTGGGTATTCCTCTCCGTGCCCGAGACGTCCGGTCGCTCTTTGGAGAGCATGGATCGTCTTTTCGAGCTCCCTTGGTACAAGATCGGCCTGTACGGTAACAGGGACGCCGAGGTTAAGGATATTGTTTACAACGAGAAGAAAGAGGCTGCCGAGGCTGTCATGGGGCATGCTGAGCATGCGGAGGAGATAAAACCCGCCCAGGTTTAGGGTTGGCGGGGCAAAGACGCTAGAGACATCTGACTGATGAAAAGAGTATATAATGAATGCAATATACCGAATAATGACTTGATTTCCAACATCACTTCCTTGATTCACGTGCCTTTGGTGGCCATTGAACTCTTTCCATCAACATGCTGCAGTGATCAGTCTTGCTGAAACTTTTACCCGCACCCCGGCGACCATGGACTCGGGTAAGTCACAGCACCTGCGTCTATCTTTTCCGTCCCACACAAAATCTAAGCTTGGTCAGGTGCGAGGAAATCCGAATCCTGGTACAACGTTGGTAGCCGGGGTAGCTAATTAACCCAAGGCTACCCGCCCTGGTTGTGTTTTTTGGAAGGATATCTAACTGGGGTGTACCTTGAGCAAACCAGTCGACCATTGTCGTTCTGTCCCACGGTTTGACTCGGGTGATTGAAAAAGCGGAAATGATGCGGGGTGGACTAGTGATGTGTTTTTCCTGACTCGTCCAATCTTGTGAAAGGCATGTATCCGCAGACAAAGCAGAAGTTGCTAGGAGCAGCGTCTTGGCACCTAGAGTTCGGACAGTTCAGACGGTGGCCCTTTTCATCCTCTTATCTTGGACACGGCCGAAAGTTTTATCCGTCTACCTCCACGTGGTCCTATTATCATGTTCTATGTGACTGCCGGCTACTAATGGTTCTAGTACTCGTACAAATACAGGGGGGGGGGGGGGGTTCCTTGATAACAGACTTGTCAATAAGTTCTGCAATATGCGCCTTCTCCACTTAACTTCAAAAAGATACAATCCTCACTCGAATATGAGAAATCCAGCTGTTTCATTCATCTGTCATCGCTTGACGTTTCATGCCACGAGGACGACAGCTACTAAGGTAAGATTGTCGCCAAGCTGTCACAGCCGAAATCTAATTGGAGAGCATATGTGTCAAATAATGGTGGGTGACTAGAGTGATAAGCGAACACGCTGCGAATGCGAAGGTAGGTCTCTGATATTGCTGAAGCTAAAAGCTGCTCCCTCTAAGTTCTTCTTTCTGCTCCCTTAGTCCTGTACACACTCGCTTCGCCTGCACACAAACCTAGCCACGTGACTTACTGCGCTTCGTGCGCGCTCAGTCGCTGCGCCCTCGCGCGGACACAAGGTCACGTGATGTACGGCCCCACCCTTCCCGATCCGTCCGACTACCTCTGACAATATGCCTCTAGCCATCATAGTCTTCACCGACAGACGAAATAAAGATGCATTATTTGCGCCGTAGTGCAATGTGGTGGTACATGATTCCTCATATTATACTGGTTACTCTTAGAAAGTGCCTTTCTTGTTTGGTTTCTTTGACAGCCTAGCTACTTCTATTTGCGGTGGCCAAGAACTCAACAGCCTTGTCTGGGATATGAATAACGAGGGTTCTGGTGAGGCACAGAATCGAATGCGACTCAGGACCACTTTTCTCAAAGTAGAAAGCCTTGTGGAAGCAAATATCGAGAAGCCGTCAACCCTAGCCCAGCCAGTCTTAGACCTGGGAGGAAGAACACATAATCTGGTTCCCAAAATATCATTGACTTCATACTCGAACTCGTACTATCAGAAGAACCTGCGACGTTTCTGACCACGACCTCTTACTCTCAAAACATCAGGCAAGTCTTGGCCATGCAACCTCCGGTAGTGAAGTCTCACGAGATCCTGCCGGATGCCATCGTAGTCGCAGCCTGTGTATGGACATGCTATTTTCGGGACGTCTTTCTCATGCTCTTTCCGCCTGTGCTTCCCCAGCCCTGATGCCGTCTTGAATGTCTTTGTGCAGTTCGCAAAGTCGCATTGAATAGATCTCTTCATGTTGCTTATGTTCTAGGTCAACGTTGTGCCCCGTGCCAGAGTGGAAGCAAAGGCTCGTGACTTACATGGACTCATTTTGCGTCATCGATGGAACACGCTGTCGTTTTGTTTCCGTATCAGGTCTCGTGGGCGACTCCGCCCGTGAGGGGTGAGGGCTGGAGGAATTGTAGATCCAGTCGACGAACTTCTCGTACTCCAGGCCCGGCTCAATAACCTCCTGTTCACATTAGACATTATTAGATGGGGATCTATGATGAAATTTTGAACAATAATGGGGATCCTTACACGAGAGACGCCGACCAAGTAGCCTCGGACATCTTCGAGAGTCCCCAGGCTCCCCAAGACAACGAATTTCTCGGCCACTGACAACAACGCCAGAAACGCCACGTTTCCAGACTCGGACTCCTTCATCGGATCAAATACCTCCTTCTGAAGTTTTCTCTCAGCTTTCGACCTCTCACCGGCGTATGCTGAGCCTCGCTTGATACACTGGACTGTTTTACCACACCCGGATAGTCGGTAGAAAAAGTCGCCGGTGTCCCGTGAGAATGCTAGTACTGCCAAGAACATTGGAGTATCTCTCATTTTGAAGATGGCCGTGTCGCTGTCTCTGTTGAAACATTTGAAGTTGATGATGTTCCGTTTGACCACTTCCGAGCCGACAGAAGCGCGTTCCTTGTTGGGAGTTGGCGGCAACACGGGTATTATATGAGGGTAGCTCATGGGTGAGAAGGTTTCGGGAGGAATATGATCTCGGAGAGGGTCAGGATGATACCTGTAGTACTCTGCTTCTCTTGGGTCAACACCAGGAGCTGGAGGAAGGTAGTCATCGTGATGTGCTGGTCCTCCTGAAGTAACGCTCTGGTTGCCGAACAAAGGAAGGAGTTGACTAAAGTCATACTCTTCATGGGACTGATTAAGAATCCCCATAACTTCAAAGTCTAGCTGGGCAGACTCAATCAAAGGTTGGTGGTCGTATGTCGATACTGGCTGTGTTCCCGATAGAATCTCTAGTCCAGCTGAGTTCAATAGAGCCGCTTCTCGAATACTCATGGACGCGCTGCCTTCTCCGATACGCTGTGTGGAACGGACATCCGGTGGTTGTGAGGGAATGTCTTTCTCGGCAGTCGGATGATTACATCTTGAGTGGTGTGGACATTTGTCGTCGTCTTTCGGCTCTTTGCCGCCGTCATTCTTCAAGCCATCCACAGCTCGGAGATGCTCCAGAGGCCACATTTCCAATGCAAATAAGCCGAAAGCCTTCCGATCATCGATGTTTGCAATGCAATCTCCCCAGCGTTGTAGGCCGGATAGGATGTCGGTTTGGGCCATCCGGCCACGTTGGAACAGGAGGTCCGGGATGACATACGAAACGGATGTGAAAGCAACAACCTCAGCAAGAGTATCTGGGAGAACAAAGTCGAGGACATCTCTATATGCCAAGATACCCATTTCTCCCATTCTGTTGGGGCTGTCATAGGCCTCCGAGAGTTTCCGGATGTTAATTGACGATGCGTTGGAGGCTATGCTCTTGAGTCGTTGGTGTTGGTGTTCCAGGCCCTTCCTCAGACTTTGAAGACCCAACCACGCCCGTTTGATCTCATCGGTTGAATCCGCTTGGCGGGGACGTTTCCGTATTTGCCCTTCGTAGTCGCTTCTGGGAGTACAGAGTGCTTCGAATTCTTCCAAACCTGGGTATTCGATGTCTGTTTCAAATTTCCACCGACTATTATCCAAAATGGTGTCGAACGGCATTTGCATTGACGGGTAGTACTGGTGGTTGAGATTCAGATCGCCGTCAAGTTTCTCGAGATATGTGAGCCCTGCAAACATGCCGTCAACTTCGGCCAGAGCTCGCTCTCGTCGCTCATTTCCATCAATCGACATCGCGCTGAGAACGATAGGTCCGTCTTTGTCGTCGAGCCAACAACCCAATCGCCCCTGCTGTAGCTCAAGGGCTTCGGGCTTGTGGCTGACCGCTCCGGCGCCGTAAGGCATCGTAACTGTTTCCAAGCCCTAAGCTAAGCGCTGAGTTTGAAATCGGCGTAGTTGGTTTTCCGAAAGATAAAATAAATTAGTAATTGATGTGGGTTACTGGTTAACGATGCGAACCAGGCATCATGTGGCAACAATGTTGCCCGGATAAATCGAATTTTTAGTATACAATGAGGACATTGAGGTGGACAAATCTGGAAACGCTCGTTCCAACGCGCCTCCTCGAAAGTCCACTTACTGTTTGCCTGAGGACATAGCGGTTTGTCCAATTTGGTCCTCAAAAATTGGGAAACCAACGAGCTCGTGCTAATTGGTTGCATGTCAGCCACTTAACGCATCAAGCAGAACTAACTCATGGGCGAATCAGGAAAAGAGGCTAGGATACTAGAAGACTTATTTTCTTTTCCTCATCCACTATGTTTTGTCATGCTAGAACAGTTGTGAATAGGTATCTAAACCACATATTGAATAATAGGTGGCAGCCGCTCACTTTGGTCTCACGTGTCCCACCTAATCAGATATTTCGCGTTGAGCAGCCCGGCTAATGATATCTTGTTCAGAATCATAATACCAATCAAGACGTCGACGCAGCAAGAGACGAGAAGTTTGCTCATCAAGCTTGCCTAGATTTTCTCTTTGTTTGTGACGGAGGGTTCCGCCAGGGACCCAGTCTCAGGTCAGCAAAAGACGACTGCTATGTTCGACATTGGTTTCGTTTGAATCCCCGAGGTTCTTGGTGTTGAGATGCTCTTTCCAAACTTAGTCTCCAGCCGACTAATGGCGTCTCTATCTTTTTTCACATCACTGGAATACCCAATATTTTTCACCTGTCCGATTTGAAATTGGTGACGATCTTTCATTGCTGCATAGCGGAAAAGGAAACCCTTTTTCCCCCCCCAAGGCTTGAAGACACTAAAAGGCATATTGCACATTCATGAAAACTAGAGTGATGAAACACAAAAAGATCTATCACGTATTTTGGTCGGGTTCTGCAGTTGATGAGCAGGGGGCAGTAGAGAGCAATGAAGGGAAATATAGGGCTAAAGATCCTTGTCGCTCTACTCTAGGAGTTTCTATGATAGGCCCTTCATACTATTCTTCAGCGGCCAACGTTGCTCATGACCAGTACACACGAATGACACAGTCGAATTGGATTCTACTGCATCCAAACAGGCTGGCCTGCGTGCCGACTGCATGAGCCCTGGCGTCGTGAAAGAATGCCTTGCGAGGCTTGGCGGCGGCCTCATATGCGGCAAAGCCGCCACGATAGACTGTTGACGGGCCAGCGACATTCGTTAGAGCGGCCTGCCAGGGTGCTCGCCTCACCCGCGCTCGCCTCATGTGGCCAGAAGCCTCCGTCGATGCCAGCGACATTCCTGTGTCATCCGCGAGCTGTCACTCAAGCTAGCCCTGCCGCGGAACATTCTCTTCTACACTTGGGATCCTCGATACTTCTAGATACGTCTTGATGCGGTTCGAGCCAAGTCGAAGTAGTGCCCAAGAAAGAAAGCCATAGCAACTCTTTCTAGGGCGCAGCCTGCTTTTTGGGCGGCCAGCTGACCGGGATCCGGAACCCGGTTCAGGTCAAGTCTTGGCAGCGTGCTTGACCTTCGTGTGGAACCTAATGCCGCTATTGTTCCCTATTGGCTTCTTCTCTGGTTGCATGCCTGGATTGTGGCAGGACGAGAGAAGCTCGCCAAGCATGTCGACGTGGTGCATTGTCAGCCGCAAATCGAGGCATCGCATGCTCGTATACCTGCCGCCTGCCAATGAGGCTGGTCAGCAATATGCAAGAACAAAGGCCGAGGGGCCAGGCTCCCCTTGGTCTCTCAAGCGACCGGTTGTGTGCTATACGCTCGCCGTAAGGCTACACAGTGTCATCTACAGAAAGTGACATTAATGCAGCGGGGCCAAGTTGATATCCCAGGCACATCCCGCCCTTCAGAGGTATGGTGCGAGGAACAAATTCGACAACCATCATCTTCAGAAGGCCAGTGCAATCAAGATGACTCCAAATACACTGTTACCTACACACGTCCATGTGACTGGAGGCATCCTGCATAGAGAGGTAAGCCGTACGGATCAATATCCACAGGACGACAACAACGCCGAGGAGGACGTTTCCCTACTACAGCCTGGTTCAACATGCCACGCGGCCGAGGAGCATCGCTACGCGACCGTGAAATTGCTGAAGCGATACATCCCAGAAGTTGAACCAGAGCACGATCGAGCACAGACGCTGCGTTTCAAGATGGCCAAGCGATCGGTCATGTTGACAATCCAGCTGGGCATCGCGGTCTTTGTCTTTGTGCTCAACCTGTCGGTTTTGTTATGGCTGCTGCAAAACTACCCTGTGGACGGCCGCGGGATTGGGACTTTCGCCTTTGGAAGGTGTCAAGATCTCAACTTCTTCAACGGCGCCGCTCATGCCGTCCTCAACGTCCTCTCGTCCCTCTTCCTCGCTTCGGGCAACTATTGCATGCAGATACTGGTTGCGCCATCCAGAGCCGAGATCGACAGGGCCAAGGAGCGAGGGCGCTCGCTCGAAGTCGGTGTGCCAAGCATAAAAACTTGCGCTATATCGGCTTGGATCGGATGCTGCTGTGGCTTGCTATAGGCATCATGTCGACATTGCTGCACCTGATGTAGGTTCTCAGTTCCTTGTTGCCTCGCGGCATGCCCGCTGACACTGGCGGTCATAGTTGGAACTCGACTCTGTTCACATCGATCCCCGTCTTCGCCATACCTCGCGCCGTCGTCACCAGCGACTTCCTGTCGGCGCCCGACAACTGGACGGTGTCTGACCCATTGGGCACGAACGGCTGGTGGCAGTACGCGCCAGAGTACGACGAGCTCTCGCACAATCTGTCCCTCATCTACGGCCTGCAAACTGCAGCACCGACCATGAGGCGCCTCGAGCCGGCCGACTGCGTCGACAAGTTCATCGATCCGCTCACCGTGTCGACCAGTGTGATCGTGGTCGCGCAGAACATGACATCGTGGCAGTTCAACGGGACCTCGCTCCTGGACGGCTGGGTGTCCGGGTGGGAGTCGTGGACCGGCTCGACGAGCTGGATCTGCACCGCGTACATGTCGCCAGAACGGGACAAGTACCGCATCTGTAACGACGAGTGGACGAGGGAATTCAAGCACAACTGGGAGCTCAAGTGGCAGACCAAGTGGTGGATCAAGGTAGACCACTGCCTGATCGGCGCGGACGAGGGCAACACCCAGGACAAGTGCGGCTTCCACTACAGTTACCACATCTGGGCGGCCGTGTGCGTCTGCGTTGCCCTCGAGGCGACTGTAATCTTCATCGTTTGGCTCAAGAACCACCGCATGCGCAGCACGGGTCCGAAGAATCTGCAGCGTACCTTGGTCACCATGGGGGATGCGATACAGAATTTTCTGGAGCACCCCGACTCTGACGACGACAATGATGGCCGTGAATCGTTGGACTGGCGGGCGACTAGGATGAACAGGTCTTCCGGTAGGAAGACTGTGGTCGTCAAAACAACTTCTTGGAGCGTCGCCCCGCGCCTGTCCTGGTTTGCAGCCATCAGCAAGAGGGTGTGGGTCGTTTCTTATACATTGTAAGTCGGCAGAGAGTTCATCCCTCATTCATTACTCCGTGGCTCGTCTATCTGTCATTGCTCACACACTATCCGAAGCTTCATTGTGGGTCTGGCGGTCCCGGCAGGGTCCATAGCGTCCTCTTGGGATCACCTGAGGAGAGTCGGGATCGATATGAGCCTTAAGGCGATCTGGGAGCGCAAATTCAGCGTCTTCCCCGCCACTACCACCAATAGGCTAAGCCTACTCAAGGATTCATCGAAATCGACACTCGTGGTCCTGCTAGCCAATGTGCTCGTGGCCAACAGCCCTCAGGTACTGATGAGCGTCCTCTACCTGTTCTACAACAACATCCTGACCCGGCAGCTGCTGGCCGACGAGTGGCTGCGGTTCTTCCGCCGCAGCGAGAAGAAGCCCCTGCGTGTCTCGTCTCCCAGGGGCATCCAGCGGTCTTCATACTCGCTTTCCCTCCCTCTCAAGTATTCGGTGCCTCTGCTGGCGTGCACAACGCTCCTGCACTGGCTCATATCGCAGAGCATCTTCCTCGTGCAGACGAGCGCTTTTCAGCTTGGCTCCAACGGTGGCCACCGCCAGCCCGAGTACGATGCCACAATGCGAGGGTACTCAATGCTCGGCAGTCTTCTCAGTGTCGGCCTTGCGATGCTGCTGCTGCTAGCCATCACTTTAAACGCCGCGCTGCGCAGCTACCACGACGTGCCAGCTGCTTCTGTTTTGAAGGCTGCCCCTGCGGCCACCAAAAACGGCCTCGGTCTCTTGCGGCTCGGATATCACTGCGGCATCTTGAGGGCGCTCTGCGCCGGGCGTCCCGCCGCCGACGTTGATGCCCATCTGTTTCCGCTTGGCATAGGCATGGTCAAGACATCTAAGAGCAGAGGTGCTGGATGTCGCGGCCAGCTGGTCTTCTCGACCGATGTCGATCTTGACCAGGCGCCCGCCCCAGGAGAGATGTATCTTGTGCCCGCTGTTGTCTCCGAGCCGGAACCGCGGTGGTATGTCCGTGTCAATATGGCTACGCGGGCGGCATGCCAGATGGCGGCTGTCATGCTCGGACTTCGTCGTATAGGTGAGAGATCGCGGTCCTGACAAGACTGTCAGCGTTGTCTTATCTTGGGTAGCCTGACTAGAAGAGTAATGTGTTTATTCCCCCGCTACTGACAACAACGACGTCGGAGTTCGGGCACCCAAGCACTTGTACAAGTATTTCCATCTGTTTCAACTCTGATAAGAGGTTCGATGAGAACTGTCTCAGTGGGGGAGAAATAGGAAAACTCGAGAGAAAACAGGCCCACTCGCCCGCCCCAGGAGGGAATGTGCAGCTAGGTTTGTACGTCCTGCCCTTCCACGATACGCTTTGCATCTTCCGTGGTACATGGTATTCTATTTACTTCGGGACCACGTATACCTGCGCGACCTCAAGTAAAAACCGTTGTAGATATATGAACCTAAGTAGCTGCCACCCCTTCTGTTCTGTCAATTTGTTCTTATCAGGTAAAACGAAGGTACATACACAAACCATTTACGATCTTTTACCACCCAAAATACTGCGCCAGGCGTCAACGACGCGTCTCCCTTACCTCAAGACCCTCCTGTGAAAACCATGGCCACAAACCGGCTTCTCAAGAGCTGACTTTCAACGACCGGCTTTACCCACGCTTCCGCCCCTGGCTGGACCACCTCGTTACCGACCACAAGCCTTGCCATTACCAGTATGGGCCCAACGAAGAGGGTATCCCGAACTCCTTGTATAAGATATGGGCAGACTTGGCGAGGTTTAGCATAACTGAAAACGTAATCCCCAAGTCTCAACGAGTATGTAGCACCCTCTTCCGTCCCTGATTGCTCTGCTGTAGCCTGTCCCCAGCCAATCTTTTGTCGCATCTTTTGTCCCATCATCTGCCTCGCCCCTTTTCTAACCATATGGCCTTCTGTCACCCTTTTCATTAGGATGCTATTGTTACCGCATACTCGCAGACAATCGAACCGTGGTGCTATGCTGACGACAATATTCCGAACAGGCTAGGCAATATACCGTCCGTCGCCAGTGTCCTCACATTCTTAAAAGAGGCCAAGGCATGCTTTAATGAGGGTATTTGCGAAGCGTTGTGGAACACGATTATACATCCAAAGGTACTAGATCTTGCGGTACAGTTATACGCTCCTGGGTCCAAGGGAAAGGTTTCTTTTATGCCATGGTGGGTTATGTCTTTGACTTGATAGGGGCCTGACGACAAAAGGTCTGCTAGCTAACTTGAGGTACATGTAGTCCAGCCGCTAAGATAACCAAGCTGTGTAGCGACACTTGGGAACCCTCAACTAGAATTAACTTCTGTATGCTGGTTGACTCTGAGCCTCAGTTTGCCGCAGCCATTCAGGCAATCCAGTACCAAGACGATCTGTTTAGCAGGTCTATCAACCACACCGACTACAAGCCCGTTCGCGGGCGGCCTATGGGGTTGAGCATCAAGACGTGCAATCACGATAGGGAAAGGCTCAACAACGCCAAGTCGCAGCTGTTAATCTGGCTCACAGCCCAGTGGGAGGTGCTCGAGCGCCTCGCCGACCGCAGCGAGTTCCCGCAGCCTCTCCCTGATTTCCTACCGGGGGTTATTGTCGAAGGACACCGGTGCTACTTTATGGCCAGCACAAGAAGCAGGGAAAAGACGGTATATATTAAGGGCCACCTTGCTGGTAATGCACGTCACGCTGACTTGTGCCGGACTAGATTCTCTGGTCGCAACAGCTCCTTGGTTCGACGCAGGAAGCAATCGGTGTGTACTCGATTGTTTGCGCACTGCAGTATACAGCTCATTGGATTGAGACGGTGTATTGGCCCTCGCTACAGCGATATCTCCTGTAATATACCTAGACCAACCTACCTTACTGGGGGTGGCGGGGAGTAGATAGTTACTAGGGTGCGAGTAATGGTCAGGGCCTAAGGATGCGCTACTAGCATAACAACGATTGTCGAGCGTTGTCGAGCGTTATGTACTTATTTCAACAGCTTCTAGCTCATCACGCCAAGTCACTGAACGGGCAAGTCTGCCACCAGCCGGCTGCGTCGTCTCTTTCAGCTCTTCGTCGCCGTCCATACATTCTGTGGTCTTTGACAGCCCGTTATCGTCTTGGTCCTCGTCCGAATCCGGATCGGAAGAGATTGTCATATTTTCAATGCCATTGGCTGGGGTCTCTGTGGGCTCCGGTACCGTCTTGACGTCGGCCTCAGCGCTTTGAGATGCCGTCTTCTGTGCAGGTCTATCTGCCTCGCCATCTTCGGGCTTCGCTATTGTCTCCTCGTCGTCGGCGCTAAGGTCACCGATGGTTTCGCTCCCCGCGCCTCCAACTGCTGGCTTCTTCGAGAGGCTGTTCACCCCGGGAACGGTTAGGTCCCCTGCCGACGCATCGCAGTTTCTGATTTCCCACACAACCTTGAGATTATGGCCTTTGGCTTTTGACCGCTCAACGACTTGGGCGGAATGGAGAAGCCGGTGCATGACGATGTGGAATTCGCCGCCGTTCCTGACATCGCCCTCCCACTGGACTTCCTCACTTCTGTAGAGCGCGACACGAATCGTGTCGTTGGCCTTGTTGAACTCGAAGTTCTCAGAGCAGAGAATGGTTTGAACTGCTCCCAACCGTATTCCATCGCGGGGCGCTCTAACATAGGGATCGAGTTTTTCCAATAAGTCCTTTTAATTATTCGTCAGCGTCCAACGTTGCGTATGGTCAGTATACACGAACGACATAGTCAAATCAGATGTATCTCTGCTGCATCTGAACGACACACAGTTGTCTACCAATATAATCATCTTCAGTGCTAACACATAGCACATACGACCATACCCACTGGAAAACTCGGGATCCCGTCCGCTCTCCCATAGATAAGCCAGCGAGGGCCGGATTAGTAGTTGAGTCGGTGACGATCAGCGAATACCTGGTGTTGTATGTTTTTGGCCCTTTATTTCTGTTTTGCCTATGTGACATGCACAACATAGACATTCTACAATTAGGTCTTTCCCCTGATGGATGTAACAACGTATAATTCCTATTGCTGCATGATATAAGAAAGGATAGGACGAACTCTTTAATAACACTGTGGATCGATAGTGCGAATAACAATCCATGACGGAGTACCAGCATCCCAGGGTCAGTCCACGACATGCCAGCAGTACAAGGACTTATATACAGGACGGACTTGAACGCACTCAAGGCATACTTCCATAGGTCTTCAATGAGCATTTTGTAACACATGCTCTAAATGCATTTCAGTCCCTAAGTCTGATGATTCATTGACAAGAAGCTATACGAGCTACTTTACGACTATTGAACACTCAACTGATCACTAAGCGAGCAAGTGACTAAGAAAACAACAAGACCTACAACTCCTATCACCCAGTACCGACCTTAGCTATAGTATGAGTGGAAACCCTACTGTCGGATTACTGACTGTACGACGTAACGCAGACATAGTGCTAGATGAGGTGGGGATTAATGAACCCCTGTCAAGATCAAACTCATATGATTCAGTATATCAGGGCATATAGGGCTAACAGAATTTTGCACGTCATTACCGTCTTTATGCTATTCTTAAAGAAGATATTACTAAGAGTACGAGCCTTTCGGGCATTGCATATATGTGCCTAGGTGACTGGCAGGGCTCAGTTTAAGATTTGATAGTAAATAAATAATTTCGATATAGCTAGCTAGTTCGCATTGTAATTTTTAAAAGCGTTTTCAGGTGTATTGTTCGCGTGTAAGGTAGCATCTGTTGAAGATCTCTCTCACTACACATAACATGAATCTCATTTGCTGGAATAATGCAAAGAACAGTATAGTAAATTTCACTTCCTGAACTTCGTGATCCTTCGGATGTACAATTCATCAGTCAGATAGTGATGATCTTGTAATCGCCCTCGTAGTGGCCGTCAAAGACAATCTTGATGTCTAGGTGGACCCAGACCTCGTTACCGTTCTTGAGGTAGAATCTAATTTCTCCCTTGGCGACCAGGAGGTTGACCTTCAGTCCGACGCCGTCCTTGAGGTTGCCAAAGATGTTTCCAACGTTGATTCCAGCGATGGATATGGTCAGACCAGCTTCAAATGTATTAGTATCGATGTAGCCGGTGATCTGCAGGGCAAGAAGAAAGGGTCAGTTGGAATCCATTCGAGACTGGATCACGTGCCATTTTACGACGTTAAAATTGCCATCGCCGAGATGATGCGAATGTCCCGTAGTGGAAGATATTGAAGGACGTACCTTGACCGGACCGAGGCCCCAGTCGATGGACTTGCGTCCCTGGTCATCTCCAGGAGGAAGGTTTCGAACAAGTTCAACTTGCTTGGCCTCCCAGATGTTATCGCCCTCCTCAGGAGGCGAGAGGGAAACGACAGCACCTGTTCAATCAATCATCAATATCATGTATCCTGTCCAAATACCTTTCATGGGCTTACGTCTAGGGAAAAGTGTACTTACCAACGTTTTGTTCAGTCATGGCTAGAAATGTTTTATTTGGAGGATGTTTGTTTATTGGGGGGAATACGATGTGCTTGTGTGGGTAGTAAAGTGGTATAACTTCAATGTGTGCGATGCCGGTTTGTATTCCATCTCTGAAATCTGGGAGTTTACTGCTTCATATATTTTATATCCGTCTTCCGTGGACCTTCCATCAGGAAATCTAGCAGCGGGCTTCAACCAGAATCTAGTCAGATGCCTGGCTGCCCGTCGCTTACTCTCCTGCTGATGTGTACGTGTGCACATTCATCATGTTCAACCTTTACGCTAGTCGTTATTGGACCTTTCTGGATGTTCCTTATTGTCTCAAACTTACATCGTACGAGTCCCTGGCTTCCTTTTGCTGCGCGATATGTTACAAGACGAGGCAACATCCAGCCAGCCACACATACGTCTTGATCCAAAGACGCAGCAGCCAGGCACAAACTATGAAACCAATCCATGAGAAATGCTAAATCTTCACCGCTTCTAGCCTCTATCATACTCATAATCTCAATGCCGCATGTCGAGGGATCTGGAAGCATACAAAATAGCTCTCATCATTATAGTCTAAAGCTAAACGATATGGGAATTACTGTTATGAGGGATAAGCCTTTGGTTGCTATTGCACTTGCGTGATAGTCCCCCACTTCATTAATTATTTGTTAGAAGTGTGCTGGTATTCTAGCTCTAGTTCAAAGACACATTCTAGCGTGTGTGCCGCCACAGATACGATCAGTCGTGCCTAAGACAAGCTGGAGATTGGGACACCAGTGGTATTTCGTGGCCAAATATTCAAACACAAAAATCGAGAAACATATACGCCGATCTTCACCTGCGATTATCTGTTAAACGATGACACACTGTAACCTACTGTTACCTACTGTTACCATACTGTTACCTACTGTTACCTACTGTTACCTATTGTTACTAGCGCCTGCCTACTGTTACCTATTATCCCTTTTTGTGCCACCGATGGCCTCCAGACAGGTGGCGACGATGTTCCCACCGGCAACCTCGTTGAAAATAAGGGGGGCCCATCCCATCTGGCTGTTAATAGCAGCAAGTTCTGGCCTGCCGGGAAGAAGATCAAAGTGCGTTTTCTTGGTGGCAGTGAATATCTCCGAAAAAAAGTCAAGAAAGCGGCGGAAACCTGGGAAGAGTATGTCAATATCGACTTCAAGTTCATGGCCGACGATGAAGAAGGCCATGCGGATATTCGCGTCGGCTTCCGGTTCAAAGGAGACGGAGGCACTTGTTCATACGTCGGCAAAGACGCGGAAACGGGCGTTATCGATCAAAAACAGCCCACCATGAATTTCGGAGACCTCAATGATAAATCTCGGGATGAAGACATTGGCCGCTTTGTCATGCATGAGTTCGGCCATGCCATTGGTTGCGTCCACGAACATCAAGCCAACCCGATCAAGTGGGACGAGGCCCGCGTCATCGCGGATTGTCAAAACTTTTACAAGTGGAGCGAGAACACGACCCGGCAGTAAATCCTGGAAATGGAGAACGTGAAGAGTTTGACCAAGTCAGACTTCGATTCAAAATCGATCATGTGCTACATATTTCCTCCTGAGTGGACCCTGGACAAACAATTTGCCCCTCAGAACCAAGTGTTTTCGGATAACGACAAAAGCTTCATCAATAGGATGTACCCCTTTCGCACACGCAACAAGGGCCTGCTGGACATATTCCCCGGTATTCGGACATATGTGGATAACGTCGTCCCTTTGAATTCGAAAGGCATCGACTTCAGCCCGCCATATCTTACCCAGCCGCGCCTGGCTCTCGGTTTGACACAGATCGACCAGGCAAACAATGCAAACGTCCGTGTGCGACTTGAAGCCGAGAGCATCACCGAAAAGGGTTTCATTCTCAGCATGGATACGTGGTCTGATTCGGTGATGAATAACGCTGGGGTGACATGGCTCGAATTCCTACCAAGCGAGGAAAGCTTTCAGGGTATGAGCCGCACAATAAAATTAACATGTGATTTTGACCCAATGATGCTAACTTCGCCTGCAAAGTGGGCTCCTATAGCACGCTAGATGACCGCGATATTGAAACGCTGGCGCAGCCGATATATGATGAGGCCACCGGTATACCTGTAAGGCGCGACGTGACGGACGTTTGTGTCGGGATGCGCATTAATCATGAAGCCGGACCGAGGACACGTGACCTCCCTCCTCCGGTCCTTCTATATCCACGGCACGGCCAGCTCGGTGAGAACCTCACTCTTTCAGAACAGCAGCAACAGATAGACCACTTCAATACTATCTCTGTTTAACCCATTCGAATAGCCTGTGATACCAACAGTTTGTTTCCCGTCGGATACATACGCAGAGGGCAAACCTCCTAAGGTCTTGACCTGGATAACAGGCCTCGACCTGGGAAAGGAGGCGAACTGGCGTATCAAGTGTTATGCTCAAGAAATCACCCACAAGGGCTTCGAACTAGTCATCGAGATATGGGCGGACACCATCTGCTATAGCGCTAGCGCCTCGTGGGTTGCCTATCCTGCGGATCAGGAAGGGGTAGAGAGCGGCAAGGTTAGTTCACTGGACGTGCGGAACCGGTTCCCCCCTGTGGCCAAGACCAAAGGCAAGGTTAGCTTCGCGAGCAAGGATGCATTTGACAAGACGCCTAAGGTCTTCTTTGCGCTCAGTGCGCTGGACATGGATAACGCCAAGAATATGAGGGTCAAGGTCTTTGTGGACACTCGACAGTTTCACGTGGCGCGGAGAGTCCTGGGATGGTGGGCAGCTGTACTCTGTTGGGGCTGACTGGATTGCTTTTGGCTAGCCATTACTATAGCCCTTGAGGAGTCCCGACTCAGCTCAAGATCATAACAAGTGAATATCATAAGGTGCAATAGCTGGAGTGCAAATAAAAGGCGGTCTGTTACAGGCGCTGATGGTGACGTCTGCTCCAATAGTCCTTTGGCCGCTACACCGCGATCAGTATGTTGACTAGGACTTGCCACAATGTAAAGTTTAGGATTAGCTTGAATATTTTTAGGTAATCAACTTTTGGGTCATGACACGTGAAACTTCCATAAGACAAGAACATGAATTAGGATACCTAATCCATACCCAAAAACGTCAGCCGTGATCGGATGACATCTTTACGATCACCGGCAATCATGGCTACACACTGCCCTGACAAAAATTCATGTTCATACAGGTGTTCATTTTAGAATCGCCATACAGGACGCTGCATCGTGCCTTTGTAGTTTGGTGGTAGTGCTGGGGCTCATTCAGGCACCTGCTATGGAGATAATGTCTTAGTTCAGCTGAAGTCCGAGGAGACTATGTCTCACATGCGCGCTTAACAGGATGGCAGGGTTACAGCCGCTCCACTTGCGCGCCGTCCCGTTAGCCAGAGGGGCAGGGCTTAGACAATGGCTGGCTGAACTTGTGACAATCTTGGCCATCTCCGTCGATGTGATGCAGACCCGCATTACGAGTCTCGCGAGTGATGAAAATTACCCATCCTCAGAAGGCTGCACCGACGACATATTAATTACATCAAGTTCCAGGAAAGCGCCACTTTGCGTAACAGAGTAACAGCTGCTCACCAGAGCATCCATGTGAGCATTCCGTAATAAACCATAAATAATGCTTAAGTCGACCCGAATCTGTTCCCTATCTGAGCAACTGCCTGTTATTGCCAACAATATTAACATCGTCTCGGGTTGTATCGTCACTATGTTTGCGAAATTGCTGGCGTATAGCCTAATGAGCTTTGCCTATCTCCCAACTTTACATGCAGGGGCTTCACAGCCACCAACCCTGAAATTGCCCTGGGGAGTTTACCAAGGCCTACCTATGAAGGATGATTCAAATGTGGGCAACCCATACAGACAGAGAAATCTTTGCCAAAATGTCTCACTTTTACTTTGATTAACAACTTCAACAGATTTATCTGTTTGAGAACGTCCGATTCGGTGCCAACCCGACACGATTCGGCACCCCGACCTTCCCAACGTGGAAGAACACATCAATCCAACCCGTCAGTGATGGACGCAACTGTATCCAGATTGACCCAAACGGTATCGACAACGCACCAGGCGGCCATGACCCTTTTTATACCCCCGGTGATCAGGTCACACCGCAAGGCGAGGACTGCTTATTCCTCGACCTCTACGTGCCAAAGACCGCGTTTGATCCTTCTCGAAGGAAACCTATGCCGGTTGTTGTATGGTTTTATGGCGGTGCATTTGCATTTGGCAGTAAGAACCAGCTAGGTCCTCTATACACTGGCCGATCAGTCATTGCGGCAAGCAAGTACCAAACAATCTTCGTCGCTGGCAACTATCGCCTCGGTGCTTTTGGCTGGCTTTCCGGGGACTATATGCAGAGGAGTGCCCAGCCCAACGCAGGACTTTACGACCAGGCTCTCTTGTTGCAATGGGTACAAAATTACATTGGCCAGGTCTCTGGCAATAAATACCAGGTCAGTGCGTGGGGCGAATCTGCAGGTGCGGGATCTATTCTCCATCACCTTATTCGGGAAGATGGAGCTGTAGATCCCACATTCAACACTTTCGCCGTTCAGAGCCCAGCATTTGAATGGGCTTGGGACAATAAACCGATGGGCAAGTTGGACCAAGTCTACCAAAACTTCTCGAGTCTTGCCGGCTGCGGTTTGGCTTTTGATCTCGACTGCCTGAGGAAGTCTAAGAACTTGACGGCGGCGAACCAGAAGCTCTTCAATACTGTCAGACAGACAGGCTTGTTCCCAGTTGGACCAGCTGTGGACGGCAAGTGGATCACTACAATTCCGACTGTCTCTTTTGCTCGGGGTCAGTAATGAACACTCTCCCCTAGGTATCATGACATGTGTTGGCTAACACCAGGCTCTTAGGTAACTACTGGAAGTCCTCCATCCAGTCAACCATCATCTCGCACTGCTTAAACGAAAGTGCTTCATTCACCCCGAAATTTGTGACCTCGTCCGACACATTTACCGCGTTCCTCAACATCTTCCTTCCCGGGGCCAAGCTCGCGTCTCAACGCCAGAAGATAGCCGCCAAATACACCTGCACCGCACCCCCTTTCAACGGCGACTATCGGCGATGCATCGCGACTGTAATCAGCGACGCTAGCTTCGTTTGCAACACCCGTGACCTGTACTCTGCATACCCAAACAAGGCGCACATGATGCGATACGGGTTCCCGACCGCCGAACATGCCCGCCACGCAGCGGACCTGGTGGCCTTATTCTCCAACAACCACGCGGAAGCTGTAGAGTTGTTGAAGAAGAATAACGTTCCTACCTCGTTCGCTAAAGCCTATGCCAATAGTTTAATCAACACGAACGTGGCGAAGGCGTACCAGACGTACTTCGCGTCTTTTGCGTTGACGGGTGGCGACCCGAATACACTCGACATGCCAAAAGTGCGGAATGGGCCTTTGCCAAAGTGGCCTGTCGCAAACGGTAGCGGAGACGCGCTGACCAACGTGCTTACAGTGCAGAGCCCCTGGAAGATCTTCCAGGCTCCGTTCGTGCTGGATCAAGCTGACAATCAGGCAACTCGGATGGCGTGTGGTTTTTGGACTGAGATTGCTGAGGAAATTGTCACAATGCAGGAGGCGACAGACGTAGTTGGGGATGGGGAGAAGGAGGTGTACTTTGACGAGCTGTGAGAAATGCCAACTTGAGAGCACCGCGTTTTATTTGAGAAGACCATTTTTGTCCGCGAGAGGCCCACTAGAGAAGCAAAAGAAGAAGATAACAGGAGGAGATGATAGAATTAGATTACAGTTGAATTAGGGTAAAGATTTCTAATTAAACCTTTAGTCGCAGAGGACTTTGATTCCGTATGATGATATCCATGAGATATGTTTTGTAAACCCAACGGCGGCGCCAGTCTCATGATCGATCGCCCATCGTCTGAGACGAAAGAAACAGGGTTTCAAATCTTCAGTATCATCCGTTTCGAAGGGCGGCGGCCTCCATTTTAGGTTGTCAAAATTATCAGTCTGAGTTAGGCCTCATGCACCCGGATGTTGGTGCTTATGTATGCAAGGGCGGCGAAGTTGTTGAACGACCTGATTGTATACCTGTCTTTGCATCCTTTTGGCAACCTATCCGCGAAGAGAGTGCTGGGTGCTATCGCCTGGTATAGCAAGAAATACACTTAATGCTACCGTTTTGTATTTCGCCTTATCTGCAATCCCCCTTATTAACATCTGCGAGACGTCTTAGGAGGTGCGCTACTTGGAGGGTAGTGTTAAACCGTAATAGTGTCTCCAATATCAATATCTAATAGGTGCACACAGTGTCTTCATTTATGTGACCAGGCACTTCGACAGCATCGTCGGAGGATGATGGGCTTGCTGCTGTCAAATGGTCCACCAATGAAGTAGCATTTGGTGATGGTGACTGCCTCGTGAAAGGGGTCACCAGATAAGCAGATCTCAGGGGTTCAGAGAAAGCTCAGAGAACCCTCGGGCTCAGTTAGCACGGAAGCTTGCAGATGAATCCATGCAGTTGCCATACTGATGATGGTGGTGCAAAAGACTTATCTTGCGATACGAGCTGGCATGGGTTCTCTGCTTGGCAGCATGGGGTATAGCGCATGCTTCACGAGAAACAAGGCAGAGCGCTTGATGCTTTTTGTAGGAAACATTGTCTAAAAAACCCTAAAGATGACTGTTTCTGTCACCTATTCTTACCTCACATGCAAATCCTCCGCTGCCATCCCCCGGGTCAATTGGCCCAGAAGGTGCATAGGGGGTGATCGTGTGTAAATCTTCCACCTATCGTAGAACACCGTTCATTCTTCGGGTCAGTGATACCTCTCGGTGCTGATCAAAAACCATAGTTGTATTAGTATTGTGCTCCGTATCATGAACGGCTCGTTGCGCTCAGGAGGTTACACACAACGGAAGCGAACATCCTCCCCACGAGGCATGTAGAGCAGGGTTTCTCACCTTTCTTCTGGAAGGAAAGAGGAGCGGGTTTCCGACAAGTTCTCGCCCCTGGTTCCTTCGCTATGGCGCTGGCTAGATCATCTGAGGAGTGCACAAGCACGCTAAGTACCACCCGCCGACAGCACAACCGCAGGCACCTGACTGGGGTGTTCACTGCGGAGGCACCCTGCGATCCTCCCTGACGCACATGCTTGGTTCAGCTGTAGGCGGTGGTGCTGTCGCGGGTTATCTTTGCCTGCGGGGCTCGAAATTTGATTGAAGGCACTGTAGGGCAATCTGGGCCAGATGCAAGAAGTCCGGCTTCGTTGGCTTATGTATTCCAGCCAAGCTACTTGAGACCAATGATAGTGGGACGCCGCATATACAGGCCATAACGCACATGTCGGCGAGAGTTCCAGAAAGGATATACCCTACCCCCTTCAGTAGACAACACATGTTCACTTACCCAAGGAGACCGCCCGCCTCATGTGATGCACCCTAGAGAAATCTGCCTTGCTGCCTCGGCGCCCCTGCGACCTGCATGACGTTCGAACGCGGCATCCCCGCCAGTCACTCCTGTCGAGCGCTGCGTATCCTTGCGAGAAATTCACCCCTACCTGTTGGACGCTGCTTGGCAGGTCTTATCAATCTACTTCGCGGTGTCTGCACTTTCGGCACCTCGAAGGATGGCGGTGAATATCATTCCTCAATTTGCAACTGTGGAGATTAGGATCCGCCGATTGGGTTGGTTGCCACCTCTGATGACATACGCCGACAAAGGTGACTTGAATTGAGAGACTAAGATAGATAACATAACGTATCATGGGCCTTGTAAGGCAGACACCCCCACGTCGCAGCCTGTTGGCGAGTGCTTCCCTGCTGTCCTATCCTGGGATTGCTGACATGCGGCTAACCACCTCGAGCAAAAGTACAGAGCGCAGGTAGAGGTGCAGCACAGTGTGATTGCAACCACCCACGCACCATCCAGTGCTCGCCCGGCGCGTGGAGCCAGCTTTTCTGGAGAAAAATGCCTGGCGTTGCTTAATTTGCATGTCTCTTGCTGCCTGATGTGCGACGTCGCCTCGGCATAATGCTCTTGGACACGCAGTGCCTCGCAACCACTAGTGCAACTCAGCGTCAGCTCAACTTCGTAGCTGCAAAGCAATGGGAGTGCTGAAGGCACGCCGTGGTTCAATGAGGGTTCCCGAGCCGTCACAGAGCCTGCTCAAGGATGGTGACCCTGATGTACTCTTGTCACCCAGAAAATGTCACTCGCCCGGCTAGGCACTCCATCCCACTTAACCCCTCTTCCGCCCATCACGTCCACCCTCCGTCAACATTTATCTCTGCCCTGCGAGAACGCTTAATGTCAGGCTTATTTGGGGCCTACAGTAGACAAGCTACCTCAGCGTGCGGGTACCCTCAAGATGGCTGTTGCCCAGGCCCTCAGACGCAGTGGGTAAGTAGGACTTGCTGAAACCTTACGGCAGCTGCCTTTCATACTGACATAGTCATCACGCAGCGACGACTGTTGGGCCGCCGCCATCAACACGCTGGGAGACGATTTGAGATCCGAGATCGATTTCCCCCAAGCGTCGAAGCAGACCTCTGTCGACGAGCTGCTGGCTGTAACTACGAAGGCGAAGGATAGCTTGGACGCGAAATCGTGGTCTTTTATGCATAATGGCAAGAAGGTCATTGTGCGTGACGTCCTGACTAAGGTGGTCAAATGGGTCCACCACTTCAAGGAGGTGGGCGATACGGCCGTGCAATACGACCCAGGCCATGCTGCTCTGCCGTGGGCAGGCGTCCGTTTCCTACTGAATGTCAGTACAAGCCGAAGACCACCGGCGTCTCTTGTTAACATCCAAACAGGTCGCTTTAGGGGATCTAGACACGTACAGCAGCATGCTCGAGAGAACCGCCGACATTGCCGAGCTTATATGCCGCAACGCCCTCATTGAGAGTCTACTACAGAGTGTTTTAACTGTTGCCGCAGAGGAGCTCCGTCGCGCCTTGGTCAAGCTGTATGCTAATATCCTGACATACCTCGCCAAGGCGAGGTCGTACTACTACAAAAACACCGCTGGTGAGTTGGCACGTTGTTCTGCTACTAGTAGCTAATCCAGCTAGCACGCGTTCTGAAGGACGGCGTTCTTGCCTTGACCGACCTGGAGTTTACGTTTACGGCCACCACTGAAGCCCGGAACGAAGTCACGCAATGCTTTGCTATCTTAGGCTTGGAAGGTTAGTCACAGCTCCTTATTACAACGACTGCGCTCATACGGCGAAGCTCAAATTGAAATGCATGGCGACCTTAAGCAGATGTTAAAGGGGTTTGACGCCCCCGTGCAACGCTGGGACAAGGCACTTGCTATCTTGACAGACCAACTTGATGGTAACTCTTCCTTTGATGTTGTGCTTCTATTATTGACTTGCCTAGTGAAACGGAGAGCAAAGATTTTACGTTGGATCTCTGACGAGCCCTACCATCAGCACCACCAACAAACACACAGCGAGGTCATGAAGGGGACAGGTGGATGGCTTCTCCAAGATCAGACTTTTATTCAGTGGAAGAACGAAAGCGCTTCGTCGATTCTATGGCTTCATGGTATTCCAGGATCTGGAAAGAGCAAGCTAACGTGGGTCCAGAAGCTCTTAGCAAACATAACATCGTCAGCTAACAGGGTCAAAAGTTCAATCGTTGTTAAAGACGCGCAGGAGGCATTCTCTAACAACCAATCTCCAGCCCCGGTGTATTTCTACTGTTCCCGCAACCCAGCCGAGCCTGGACGATCTGATCCCTCCAGTATAGTGGCGAGCATTGCAAGGCAGCTTTCTACCCCTGTAGCAGGGGGGCCGCTTCTCGACGACGCCGTTCGACTTTACGAAAAGCGCGAAGAAGATGTTTTTGCGTCTGGACCGCTCCGCCTGGAAGAAAGCAAAGACCTTATCCTTAAGCTGCTTGATCGATATAAAGAAGCTACGATGACAATTGTGATCGACGCCCTCGACGAGTGCGACTACGCAGGTCGAGGTCATCTTTTAAACTTTCTGTAAGGCCTTTTGACAGCATCGACTTGTCTGCTTAAAATTTTTATCTCCAGTCGGGATGATTAAGACATTGTATACAACCTGAACAATTATCTAAATTTGTACCTCTCTTCCGGTCGTAACTTAGAAGACATCAAGCTTTTTGTGCAGACAGAGACAGCGCATCTTATCAGAACAGGAAAGTTGCTAAGACTAAGCACAAAAAGGGAAGAACTGCGCAGCAAGATTATTGACAAGCTTACAGGTAATGCGCACGGCATGTATGTTCTGTATTGCCCTTTAGTAGATGCGAAGTTCTAATAATATTAGGTTTCGTTGGGTAAACCTCTAATTGCAGGAACTTTGCCGCCAGCAGACCGATGAAGACACTGTTATGAGACTTGGAAGACTCCCAAAGACTCTGGGAGATCTGTACCGAGAGATATTGTCCCAGGTCGAAGGCTTTGAAGCAAAAATAGACCGACAATTGACTCAGAGCGCTCTTAGCTGGTTACTTTGTGGTAGAGAGCAGCTGAAGTCGGATTGTTTCCTAGCCGCTGTGTGCCTAACAACCCATATTACCGGCTACAAAATCTCAAAAACCTAACTATCAGAATTGTGCTGCAATCTAGTCATCTACGATTCCACTCAAGATGCGTTTCGCTTCTCGCATTTGTCAGTTCGAGAATTTCTCGAGTGTCAGGAGCTTTATCAATCAGTGTCTGTCAACGCACTGGTAGCAGAAGCATGCCTTTACAACGTTGAGAGAGCGCATGAGGGTACAACAAACGCTCTTCAAGACTACTGTGACATGTTCTGGGCAGAGCATGCAGAAGCAGGCTTACAAAAAGCGCACACGACGCTCAGACATACTCTACTTCAATTTCTGTCTAGAGAGGTTTATACATCACACCTCTGCCGTTGGCAAAGAAGAGTCAAGGAATCTAATGCCGCAGAGAGGCGAGGAATGGACAAGTTGCATGATGCTCCAGGCTGCCACTGCATACGTTCCTTCGGTTCTGCTGGTTTTGTGTGCGTTCGACTTGGCAGGAGTGCTAAGCCCATCAGAATGGACACAGCAGAGCACAAATGATCTCGGCGCAGTCGGTAGCTTTCACCAGGAAGTTGCCGCAAAGTATAGCGGGGGAAGAATTGTGGCTTGGCATTTCGAAATGAATATTCCTTTTCAGACAAACGAGAGGGTGATGAAGGCAGCAGCTAGCAACGAAGAAAATGGACAGGAAATCATGGCACTGCTTCTTGACAAGCGCAGAGACGAGATCCAGATCACAGAAAACATCGTCAAAGCTGCAGCTGAAAACTCTGAAAGTGGCCAGCAAATTATGGCGTTGCTCCTCCAAAGGCGT
>MU843563.1:69409-117608 GCA_030867255.1 Colletotrichum somersetense
CGTTACTCCTCGACAGGCGTGGAGACGAGATCCAGATCACAGAAGACATCGTCAAAGCTGCAGCTGCCAACTACAAAAGTGGTCATCAAATTATGGCGTTGCTCCTCAACAGGCGCGGGCACACGATCCAGATCACCGACGAGATCCTCAAGGCTGCAGCTTCTAATGAGGGTTGCGGCAGGGAGTTAACAGACTTCATTACTGTAGGGCGCCGACATATCGATATCGATGAGCAGTCACAAATTTCCGACATCAGTGAAGTGAGTACTGTTGGTACAAACCTTACAAACTCTACGGTCTTAACCTCTATCTCTGTAACGGACAAACACTTCCTCCAAGAAGCCGTTGAGAAGTTTGCGGGGCAACTACTTCAGGATAACAGATTGCGGTATTTGTACGACGAAGCTATCAACAAGTTTGGCCAGGATCGATTTCGCCAGAATCATGATAAACTTCTCAAAGTATTCAGAAAAGACCTCTCTCAAAAAGTGGAGGACAATTTTCTGAAGCAGGCAATTTGGTTCTTAGGACAAAGACAATTACGAAACCTAATTACAGAACACGTACTGAAAATGATGCCGCAGTCAATCTCCTCATTGAGTAAAAATGAGATGATGCGTCGACAGCTGAACCAGCAAGAGGACCGACACTACAGTCTCAACCAATTTATGACGGGCGATGCAATGGAAGCCAATCAGAACAACTTTTCGGTGACGAAGACCGAAGACGATGTAGGCAACGGAGACGATCTTTTGCTATCGAACATTCAGGACAACGAAGACGAAGATGATGACGACGAAGAAGATGATGAAGACGACGCGAATAACAATTATGAGGACCAGAACGAACGATTGCACCAACTTACAATGGCAATAGAGCTCGTCATCAGTGGATCGCAATTTGAGGCTTTCAAATCCAATATCGCCTGCTTCACAAATCCTCCAGCAACAATAACTGCGGCCTTGGAAACAAAGAACCTCCGGTCACTCAAGCGTTTTCTACGGAGAAAATTTGATAATGTCATTCAAGAAGACGGGTTTGGTTGGCTTAAAGACCTCGAGGATCTTGGCCTTTCACGAAATGAAATTGCTGAGCTGCTGCTGGAAGAGGCTGACGATTCGCCCTGGATAATACCTGCGCAAGACGTCGAACCCGGTACCACATTCAAAATGCAGACTGATCATCATCTACCCGGTTGTGTACATAAGCTGTTCCCGTCAATACATCCCCTGTCGACCCAGTCATATGCCACAGCAATGGAAGCCACAGACTTAGACCTGGCAACAAAGGAGATCCGGCAACTTTGTGGTCTCGGAGGTATTGTCCCGTCCACTCGCGACCGAGAATTATGGGCTGAATGCGTTACTTTCGAGGAAAATAATTCTGTTGCTGGAATTTCATACATTCATCAAGACCCCATCAGAATCTTCAGCAGGGTCATCAAAGCCCTAGATCTATTTTGCGCAGCAGTTGGTCGGGCCCAATCTGCTAATCTCTGCTGTGATTCATTCACTATCCTTCGACAGCCAACCAGCTTTCCAGACGAACAACGCAAGGATACCAAGATGATCGAAGTACATCGAGTCCATCTTACCCTGGTGCTAAGAGTGCTGCAAGAGATCAAATCTTCAAATCCTCTCGACTACCGCAAATTCGATACACTGGCGGTTACAGAGCTGCTAGATGATCTCTTTCCAGGGATTGGAAGTCGAGAGTTCACTGGAACAAATGCAATCCTCCATCAATACGCTTTATCAGTCCAGCTTTTGTCCTTGGGGTTTCAGTCATACCTACAAGCCCATGTAGGCGCTCTTCACCCATTTTTCCTGGACACACCTATCAAGAAGGTCCAGCTACAAGGATGTCGAGATATCGGAAGAACATATCCGTTTATCGAGGCCAGTCTCAGGGAGCTAAGCTGTGTGGGACAGATGCTTCAAGGTTCGGTTTTGGTTTTCAAACAAATTCATCGGAACACTAGCACATCTCTACAAAGCCACAGTATGCTAGTACCTTCTGATCTACTGGCTAATTGCGAGGATTTGATCGATACATGGGGCCCAGCACAATTTGTTCTTCCAACTGCGCAGAACAGGCCAACTGCAATCAAGATTTGTGGAGGATTCATCTTCATGTCTGATCGAGAAGGCGAAAAGTTCCATTGGAGTCGCGATGTGCCCCGAGAAGCGTTTTGCCAGGTCCAGCTTGACCCGAACGTCAAAATCAGAATCGGGACATTCGTGTCGGTCAACAGCCACTGCAAAATCGATGAAAGGCAATTGAGGGACCGTTGCTCCACATTTCTCCAAAGCCTAGGTTCGTATTCACCGGGCTGGGACCGTACAGAAATTCAATTCGGTATGCAATTGGGCATGCACGCCCTCTTGCAGGCCAATGCCGCGTATCACAAATACCCGGGAAGGAGTCTGAAGCAATATCGTCTTGATCAGCCAGACGATGAACTCGTTCCATTTCTAGAAGAACACTGGGGCGTACAGGTCAGTCTATGCACCGGCATCTCTAGGCGCGTATCACTACGCGAACTAGTCAAAGATATGCTCCCTATCTTTGGCGAGCGCCTAATGCTTCGTGAAGATTGCGACATTTGGCAACACTTTACGTCGAGTCAAGCCATTTCGGAAGTCTTCCAACGCGAAGACTTTAAACAATGGCTGCAGGGTGTCGACAAACCCCTCTACAACCTTCTTCTACGGTTGATCCGTCGCATCCTCGAATTATTGAGAGACACTGGGTTGGATAGAGACGGCAAATCGTTTCTCATTTCCTGGCCGTACGCAGATGAGATACACCGCTGTCTCAAGATCGACCTTGGTCAACGGGAGAGTTCATGGTCACGACTTCTGGCCGATTCAGAGGACTGCGCAACCTTTGCGTATGTTTCGCCTAAGTGTCTCGAAACGTTGAAATTGCCATGCTGCGGCCCGAAAAATTTATGGCGCAACGCCCTTCCACTGATTGAAACCGCTGTTCTAGTGTCTGCTAAAGATAGAAGGACAAGTACGACGGCAACAGTCACGGGGACGTTGAAAGACAAGGAGACATACTATGTCAAGAAGTTTGATCAAGTCTTGTTCGTAAAAGCGATCAAGTCAGACGCTACATCAGTGTTTAGCCTTGTTGAGAAGGAAAATCAAATACCTGAGAAGTTCAAGCACAGGCTATTTGCGAAGGCTCAATTCAAAATCCGAGAGCGGACCAAGAGCCCAGAATGTGGAGAGAACATGGCGATGTTCACCTCAATTCATTGAATGCGTTGGATGTGCTTTGGATATGTACATATTGGCAGAAGTTATTTACATTCAAGCGTCAGACCTGACATCAAAGGGCTGCTGCACGAGAAAGTGATGGAGGCCGCAGCTAGTAACGAGGAAAGTGGCCAGAAAATCATGGCGCTGCTTCTCGACAAGCGCTGGGACGAGATCCAGATCACAGAAGACGTCGTCAAGGCTGCTGCTGAGACTTCTGCTTGCAATATCATCGTTGACTTTCTTCTGAAACGACGTTGGGCTGAAACTACTAACTCCATCACTTCCCTGGTATGCTTTACAGTTGCCGCCTGCGGCCAACTGGATTCTCTTGAGTTTCTTTCCCGGTATATCTCGCCTACGGATGTGGAACCTGCCTGAGGCGACATTGCGCGACTCTATCGTGCGGCTGAAGCAGGTATTGTGGACGACGTCAAAGAACTGTTGCAGAAAACAGTCCCACTCAATATCAAAGATAGCTCCAGTCGAACCCCCCTTTGGATTGCAGCTAGCCGCGGGCACACGGACGTTGTCAAACTTTTAACCCAATCGAGTGAGACCGATGTCGATTGCTTGTCGACCTCACAACGATCACCAATATTCTGGCCTTCTGCTAAGGGCAACGAGGAGATTGTCAAGGTTCTTGTATCTGCGGGAACAAAGATCCATTTCAAAGATATTGAGGGGTGAACCACTGCGTCTATTGCGGGACAGAACGGGCACTACAATGTCGTTCGCATTCTCCTCGACTCAGAAGCAACACAACAAGAGACTCCTTCTATGTGGCTGAACCTACCGGAGAACTGGTTGTCGCTACTTGCGAGGTTCACCTTCTTAGGGTTTGTCGTTACTCTTTTAGCCTTCTTTGGTCTTGCTGAGGCGCACCCTGGCTGAGGGAGGCCGACCCACGGATGGCCTGTAAGGGCTAGTACCTATCCTTTGACACCGCGAGGTCATAGGTGGAAGGGAAGGAAACGGATCCGTGCCTAGCCATGGATCAAGATGTTTGGGCAAATCGTTGAGTCACTAGTCTTCTCGAGTATGGGCACGTATGCGCTGCTGGTTCTGGTCCTGGTCCTAGGCCTGTTGGAGCGAAGGATGATCTGGAATTTTATTGCCGCGTCTCGTCTCTTCTTTGTTGAGGATCAGTGGCAAATTTCTGCATGGCAGCGCTCCGTTTCGCAGGCTCTCGCTGCGCAAATTGCCGCGCGATATCCTTCTCCAGGTATGAGGCCCAACTCGATGGGCCAAAAACCTGTAAATTCCGCCCCTTCTTCTTGAGTCTTTTCAATGCGAATATATTCGTCCTCGTCAGTGAAAGTTGATATCGCCCAGTCAATAGGATGGGAGATGGCGTGCTGGGCATCTTGATAATAACGCGCTTGCGTCCCGAACCTTCGAAGCCATTCGTCGCATAAGAGTTTTCGAAGCATTGGTTGGTCGCAATACGCCACGATCTATGAAAGCTCGACAGTGTTTATTAACATTGGGAACCACAAAAAAGCCCGCCGGGCAGGGTGGACGTCATATATCGAGACAAGCGAGAGGCCAACAATAGGCCACAGACGGGGCGTGCCATGACAGGGATGAGGGGCCGGACTGTATCGATTATCAAAAGTCCTGGACTGCAGGCAGATTGCCCACTGAGATGATCAATCTCGATACATGGACAGGCAATCGCGCATTCGCCGATAGAATGAGTCTTTGCTGATTTCTGTATGGTCAGGCTACAGGTAGTCTCCAACTTAGCAGCGCAATTTAAGATAAGGTGGGCGCCCGTCGGGGAATTATCAAGCGCGACGAAGGACATACTGCGTAATCGGAAGGAGAAAGGGGAAAGATCCTCAAAAAAACCGTTGATCCCAACTTCGGCCCCAACGTCCTTAAGCCCGGGCTTGGCCAAGCAGTCAGACAAGCCCTAGGAGCATGGCAGGCATGCTGTCTGTGGGCGGCCGAAAACCAAGGGCTCGATGGTCTAGAAGCCCGGCGCCCACTTGGCATCGCATCGTTGGCACTTTGGACGTTCTGACCGAAACTTGTGCCCATTTGGGGCATAATCTCGGGGTGGGCTCCACGGGATGAATATGATCCACCCATGACCCTCAGTCGGGGCCCAGCGCCATGGCTAGACTCTTCTTGTATCTCCGGGCGGCTCGGGAACGGTTTATGATCGATTCGGTCCCAGAGATTGCTTCCTAAAGCATCCGGGCCGAGGGCCGATGAATCTTCCACTTCTTAGACTCGTCGATATTATGGGATACACAGCCGATCGTTTGGAGAAACGCATTCGGGCGGAAGGGCGCATGGTGTCTTGGAGACCAAAACAACATCGCAGTAATTCCCCTTTTCCAGTTGGACCGCGAGGCTCGGCCGTCATATTGCCCACAAGTGTGACGATCTATGGGCCCCGAAAAGCCTTGGCATCATATGGCAGAAACTCTTGGCAACTCCTTTGCCAAGTTATCCCTGATGCGAATCGCGACCCGTCGCATTTTCTTGGGGGGGGATTGGCGAAAACCCGCAGAGCCGTCCGTGGAGATTCAAGTTGACTGGAGACTAGCAATCACCTTGGAAGGCGTACCATTACCAGCCGGGCACATGGATGTCTATTATGGTCAGGGGTCGATGAATAAGTATCGTAAGGTAGCCAAGCCGTGAACACATAGCTCCATGCTCGCCCGGTCATGTGTTCGCCTATATCATAGTTCGGCAAGAAGCGAATGGACTGCTCTACAAACCCAGTACCAGTGTAACAAGTGCCGGTTCTTCCTCCGAGAGGGTCGCAAGAGATGTAAGATGACACTAAGCTGAGATCTTTCGCCCTATCCATAGAACTGGTACCGAGCACGTGGTAGCATCCACGCCAATTTCAGACAGAGAAAGTACGTCATTTATCGCACAATTCAAGATTCGTTAGGATCTCGGGGTGCCCATGGCGTCTGGGGGCGGATGATTCAATGAATTGTATTCACCAGGGATGGACGTGGGACTTTGAGGTTCACGCTGAATCTAATTCATACAAGCCTGCCTTGGAGGCGAACTGCAGGCTACTCCTTTGTCGTCGAGCTGTGTGCACCATTTGTGCTGGCTCAGATTCCTTTTTGGTACCAGCGATCCCCCGGTCTGTCTGTTGATTCAAGTCAACAAGCATATCGAGAGGAAAGGGGTACGTTTATTGCTACCTGCCGAGGATCCTTAGACAGCTCACTAGACCATGAGAAAGCCCAACTGGAAAACGTCGACTGCCAGTGTTCCTTTTCCAAGCCATCTGGAATTGCTGAGGACTGCGGTGACGAGTCATATTCGGGTCAGTCAGGGTCCCACCTCGAATCGGTTATAAATTAATTACGCGGGAAAGAGGGCATCCTCCAATCAGATATTCTTGCAGGGCGCGCTAGCGCCGCAAACATTGCAGATTCCGTCCAACACTCTCTCTTGTCTTTTCTCCCGCGCGAATGCTCAACTCCGAGAGCGAGCCCCCTGGCACATTGCAAGATTCTCCCAACCCCTGAACCTGACGACTTTCCACAGACACGGACGATGCGGGTTGGGCGCCTCCATCTCTCTGCCGACACGGCCGACTTCTCTCGCTTGGTGTATTCGTAATCAGCCCGCGGCGGCCCCCTCACTTGTTTCATGATCAACAGGGGAAGACGGCGCCAGCCTCTGGGCCGAAATGTTATTCCAGTTTAGATAAAACATACCCATTCAAATCACGAAGAGCGCCTCCATGGGCTAACCCCCTGGGCGTAGCCCGTGAGCAGATTTGTGTTCACCTGAAGAAATCCGCTCCTCATGTCACGGAATAATCTTTGGGCAGCTTTCCCACTCCTTGGTTGTTGAATCTGCTTCTTCCTGGGTACTGTGTGCTGCATGCGGCCTTTGCGGTTCACTAAAGCGCCCGAATCACGTTCATATAAGCGTGGATCATATAGGCAGGGATAGAGAGCTTATCCGAAATGAATCATTTGGCGCTTTTCTGCAAACCTCCCACCCTCGTTATCTCTGCACCATCCCGCCGGATAGACAGCAAGAAAGACGGTGTGTACTGGATAGGGGCGGGCAAAAGCTTGTACACTATATTCCTGTCAAACATGAGGCGTTCCGCTGTTCGTTTCCACCGTAGACGTCTTGGCAATGCGACGGCGATCTGGGATTAGGGTGACTGCTGCGGGATTGTCGAACGGGGAGGGAGAATGAGGTTCCAACAAGAAGCGGCTCAGATTCACAGTCGTATAAAGAAGGCTGCCTCAACCCGAACACCTCGGACCCTCCCTTCTCCCCTCCTCACCTTCATCGCCATCTTCCACTACAGTCACTCTTTACAGCTCCAACTACTCACATTCGCTGGCCCTGGTGGTCTATTCGTTCATTGCTAAACACCTCCCAGCGTTACCAACTCCCAATCGTTTTTCCCCACCACAAACCAAACCACCACTTTCCAACATGAAGTTTTCCGCTGTCATCGCCGCCGTCTCGGCCACTGCCGTCCTCGCCGCCCCCGGCGCCGAGTCCAGCCCCAACAACTTCGGCGCCGTCGAGAAGCGCGCCTCCTTCCCCATCCCCGCCTCCAAGGGCTCCGTCACCTACAAGGCCGCCCAGTCCGTCTCCGGTACCTTCGACGGCGGCCTCAAGACCTACGGCCGCGGCGTCAAGTGCACCGGTCAGGTCGAGGGCGGCGACAAGGACGCCGTCTTCATCCTCGAGAACGGCGCCACCCTCAAGAACGCCATCATTGGCGCCGACCAGATCGAGGGCGTCCACTGCAAGGGCTCCTGCACCATTGAGAACGTTTGGTGGACCGCCGTCTGCGAGGACGCCCTCTCCCTGAAGGGCGACGGCAACGCCAGCGTCATTGGCGGGTGAGTTTCACCTTTCGATCCAGCACCGATCCCCATACTGACTACGTCTACAGTGGTGCCCGCGGCGCTGAGGACAAGGTCATTCAGCACAACGGTCTCGGCACCGTCACCATCGACGGTTTCACCGTCGTCGACTTCGGCAAGCTGTACCGCTCCTGCGGCAACTGCAAGACCATGGGCAAGCGCTCCGTCGTCGTTAAGAACGTCAAAGCCTTCAATGGCAAGATGCTCACCGGCATCAACTCTAACAAGGGCGACACCTCCACCATCACCAGCACCTGCGCCGCCTCCGTCAAGGAGATTTGCACTGAGTTCGAGGGCACCACTCCGGGCAACGAGCCCAAGAAGATCTCGACCGGCGCTTCTTCTTCTTGCAAGTTCTCCACCGTCAAGGCGTGCTAAGCGGCTCGCTGAGTTGCTGGTTGATCCGAGTCCCCGATCTCGGCTGCCATCGCCGCGCGCTGCGATGTGTGGTTGTGCAGCGCTTTTGTCTTCCGGGAGACCGTGAACGGACTTCGTTTTCTCGGAGAACGGACGAAAAGAAACTACAAACTTACTTTCTGTGGCGTTCAATCTGACGCGCACCACTTGACCTCTTGGCCATTCGCTGTACATATAGACATGGGGAAACATGTATCTACAATATAAACCTTGATGACTTGATTCACAACTTTATCTCAGTGTACTTGAATGGTGTTATTCGTGGTGATGAGGCATATCTCCATACCTATTCTCAGCTTCCTGCAGATGAAAATTTTTTGATATCTTGGCACCAAAGTTGTGAAGATGCTGATCCGTGTATGCGATACAGCGCCAGTATCGTGTTCTGACAAGTATTCCGTACGACATTGTATCCTCGGCTTGGGCTTCTGGGTTACCCTCATTCTTTCAGAATCTGGCAGGTAAAGTAACCCTAACTAGCATACATGATTCTAAGTGGGCCATACTTGTTGGTTCAGTGATACATATGTGTTACTGCTACTGCCAATGGGCCACAAATGCTGTATCAAGGACACAAGTCATCTACTTGCTTCGGAGCTATCTTATTATAAGCGCGAACAATTAACTTATTGCGAAGTTGAGATGCAGTATCCCTACAAACCTTAAGGCGAATTAAGTTGATCTGTCAATGCAGGTCATCCCGAGTGTCTCCACCCGTTCGTGCTAGGTCTCTCTCCTCCACATGTCGTAAACTCTAATGCTAAGACGCCTGTCAGCGGCTATCACGGCAGCCCGGGCGGAACCACGGCACCATCGCGGCATCGCGGCATCGCGGCACAATCAACCGAGCCAAGCTGGGCAGGGACCCGTCGAGCTTCAGCCACATATGCGCTGCATCCCGCCCCAAATGAGGAAGTGGCGCAGCGCCTGTAAAGAGTCTCTTCTAGACCCCTTCAAGTCTGACCGTCTCCTTGACATCCACCGATGACCACATCAATGGTTCCACCTTTGAGACACTCCCTGCTTGCCCCATGTGTAGCAGTTTGGACACATATGATTTATTCCATGGATCCTGCGTTTAAAGCTCTCTCGAAGCTCACTCAGTGACCCAGCTTTAAGGGTTGAGGGAGTGAGGGAGCAAGGGTAAGCTAGGGTGAAAATTGCGTGTTAAGGGTGAGGCACAAGACAGCAGGGTATGCAACGCAAAAACGTTTAGCAGTGTAGAGGCTAAGGATTCTACCAGGTGATTCTATGAGTAAAGTCCTGATTCTAATAAAAGGTCGAGCAGACAAGCTTTATACACCTAGATATAAAGAGATAGAGAGGTAGCTATTATAACAAGGCCTTGATAATCTACATAAACTTTAGACCTTTAACACCCAGGAGCAGAGAAAGTACCAGTGGTGTAGGTGCCGTTCCCAGTAGTATCTAACCGCACAAATGTCTTGTCTGGAACTGCGCCAGGGGTATTGAACGAGTACTGCACGAACTTCTGGATCTGGCCGGGGAGGATATTCTGGACGCCGACGGTAGCGCTGCCGCCCTTGTCCGCCGTGGAGTAGTACCGGTACACGACAATTCCGGGCAGGCCCTCTTGGAAGGTGGCCGTGAAATGGTAGAACTGATCGGGGGACTTGAAGCCAGCGGCGTTCCACTCGAAGGTGACAGTGCGGTTGCCGGGACCGAAGCCGAAGACCTGGTAGGCGACGACCTGGTTTGTGCTTGGGTTAAGTTGAAGATCGTCGAAGTAGGTGAGCACGGAGACGGCGGGGATGCCGCTGTCGGGCAGCGGTTTGTTTTCCCAGTAGGAGGAGGAATTGAAGAGTGACAGTAGCCCGTTGGAGCTTACGTAGACGGTCGTGTCGAAAGCACCGAAGACACCAATGGCGAAAGGGAGGTCGATGGTCGCAACCTCGTCGTCGCCGGTCGTGATAACCGTGGTAGGGCTAGGCAATACCAGGGTGGGAGTGCAGGTGGCGGAGCTGGCGGTGGAAGATGAAGACTCTATAGTCGAAGTCTCCGACTTGGAGGTTTCAGTCGTCAAGATGTCAGTCGTCGAGATTTCAGTCGTCGAGGTTCCAGTCGTCGAGGTTTCAGTTGCAGAGGTCTCTGTGGCCGAGGTCTGCGTAAACGAGGTCGTGGATGAGGTGAAAAACTCCGTAGAAGATGGCTGGGATGAGGTTCCCTCGGAGGAACCAGTGGTAAGAACCGGAGAGCTACTGACGCTTGCTGTAACATCAACAGTAGGCGTCGCGGTCGTGACAGCGGTGGCCGAAATGCCCGAGAAACACTGACAAGCCGACCAGTACGCCGTGATGTCGGCGCATGCGCTCGCGTAGGCCGGGACGGTGCCGGTCAGGATCGGGGGCGGACCGACTTGGCGGGGCCCATGGACGTTTCTGACTACGACGGGGCTCGCCGTGATGGGAAGAACGGGTCTGGGTGCCATGTGAGTAATGTATTTGAAGACAAATTCACACGCTTCACAGTGTGCGTGTCAAACTGGACTGCACTTACCCCGGCCCAACTGTGACGGTGGCCTCGACGAGATCCGCACACTGGGATTGCCGGATAGCAAAAGGCGGATTCTGCCTGGCAGTGCCGGCAACTGCACGGCCGCAGTTGTTGTTGCAGATTGCGGCTGAAGCTAACAAGGGAAGTCCGAGGACGGCGGCGAGAGCAGATGAGGTCTTCATTTTACCAGAAAGGTACTGAGAAGAGCGATCTCGAAGAATGTGTCTCTGATGATACTCGGTCCTAGGAGCTGGCTGCGGTGAGTGCCAGCAAAAAAAAGTCTTAGTATGGGATAACTCTGTGTTTATATACCCCTATGGCTATGATGTTCTCTATGGACACTTGTAAAATCTTGTTTGTTGAGATGTTCAATCGTGGGCACACAGTACAGCGTACAACGATGGCGGCTGACGTGGAGTTGTCTCGCAAAGCCCGTAACAGCTCACTCCAGCTCGACCATCCGAATACAAGGTGAAAATTTCCCTTGATCCCAACGAAACCATGAGCTTACTTTTCGTGCTGCATCTCCCTATCATCCAATGTTCGAACCACGGCCGTGGTATCGACCGTTGCGCAGCACACTTAGTTAGCGCTGGTAGTACCAGATCTTGCCGCTCGATAAGGAGTAGCCAGAGACTTGGCAAGTCATCAACCATTCCAGTGATAGTCAATGGCTTCGAGAGGGAGCGGCTAAGGGATGGTTTCAGGAATCAGCCGCACATCCACCCTGGAGCATGGGCCCTTTGCTGAATTCCATCAGGTAGCACCGGCCTATTGGCAGAAGGAATGCTGCATTCTGCTTGATTCAGAGCCTTATGGTATTGAAAGGATGCGGAATACCATGACATAATCATGATGACGAGACACCAACAAGCACATGCTTACTCCGAACAAAAGTCAACCGAGCCAAATGTAGCAGAACTCGAAGGGCAGATCGGATATCCTCTTAACTCAAGAGACTATCATCAGTACAGTTTGAGGCGACGGCACCTTTTACCGCCGGGCCACCGGGGTATGTTCCTCAGTATGAAGATCGCAATCCATCGAGAGAATTCAGGAGGGGCATGGCTTGTCGCCAGGGGTTATGTGATATACCGGGACAACAAGGCTCTATTACTGCCATAGTGTAGCCTCAAAGAGGCACGTAAGGGGTAGGTAGTTCAGCCGCCCTTACAAACAAATCATCTAGACTGTGGAGTGGCCAGGGCCGTGCCACCCTGAGAGGATAGAACTCCGGGCTGGAGGTCTTTTCCCCAAATATTGTGTTCCCGCCTATCCGCCTCGGATGATGAGGACTGACAAGAAGCGCTACCGCGACGTTGATCGCGCGCGACCCATTGCCACGCCAGATCAGCAGTCGGCTGGCCAGGTGAAGGGGGGCAAACGAAATTCTAGTCATCTATCTCACACCATCTTCGTGTCGGGTCTGATTTATAGTGTTCAACTTGGACTAGAAGAGGAGATTCTCTTCTCCTACCCAGTACCCGGCCTGCGGCACTTAAGTTGTATCATCTACCGAGAGAAGCAGAACCGCAGTTGGGGGCATCCCAGTTAAGTTATTAATCCCAAATCCATACAAAGGCGCACTGCCACTACCACAGATTACTGTTAGTAACGTATCTAGTTGTAGCAGCTTATGATAGTATCTGTAGAGAGGCTCACCCGGGTGGTTGTGGAAGGTGAGTAAGAGCGACGAGACTCGCCTAGCGCAACCTATTAGCCAGAGGGTGACGAGCTGAAGAGGTTTCAACGCAGATTCCACGGAATGGTCCATGACTATCTGTGAAAAGAAACCTAGTTTGCTTGAAGGTAACGCTGAGAAGGTTGAGACAAGCTGAGAAAACCGTCACTGTGTCCGTAACGGGCTTGTGAGATCAATCCTTCTCGACATGACGTCCTGAAGTCTTCCAGGAAGCCACTGTCAACCATCTGATTGACATATTTACGAGGTAAAGAGGAAGCGCAAAGCTATCCGAAAGAACCTGGGACCTAGTCGATTAAAGCCAGTATTTGGCCCACACCTCATGCTCGTCCTTGGTTCCTCGGAAGGCGAACTCGACCTCGGTGATGTCTTGGAAGCCTTCCTTGACCTTCGGCTCTTTGAAACGTGACTTGAAGCTGTTGAATGCCATCTTGGGAAGTACTGTGCGAGATTCGGGATTGAGCTGCAAACTCATTAGTAAGGGTCATTATCGCAGGAATCAATTAAGACTTACGGATTTGTTCATGGATCGCACAGCGTCGTTGTGTTCGCATATATGTAGCGGTGTCTTGAACCACACGCATCTGACAGGTACTTTATGCTTTTCTGCTAATTGAATCCAGGTGACTCTTGTATCGGGATTGGGGTTGGTGTTGTCTGAGTTGTGTCAGTAACTGATATCCGTGGTTGGAACTCCGGTAACCGACCGATTACGATGGGTTGACCATCATCCAACAATTCCTTGGCAGCTTGAACGCACTTTTCTCGACTGAAATCTCGTCAGCGGCTCGGTCATCCCAGGCCAAGAGCACGGAGAAACTGACGTCTTCAAAATATCTTGATTGATCCGCTCGTATCCCAATGGCTTCAGGTACTTCCAGAAAAACGTGCTTTTGCCAGCGCCAGGAGGGCCACAGAATAGGACAATATCCTGCTCGTTCTTCTTCTCAAAAAGGGCATCCGATCTAGGAGACTCTGGGTCTTCTGGATATGGGTAATGAAGGATGTCGAATTCTCGAACAAAGTCCCGTGGTTTCTCGCCTAGAAAGAATTCCTCTGGAGTCTTGTACTCGATGCCCACGTTGTCGGCGAAATTCCGATCGGAACAGCTGAAGTCTTTGGCGGTTTTCGATGCGGCTATCCGGCCCCCTGCGTCACCGACGAAAATGCTCTGCTTTAAGTCGACGTCTGCAGAAAGGTCGTAGTCGTCGCAAAGCTCTCGCCACATTCCTGGCCGTGGCTTCCGGTAGATGTCCTTCTCTGTAGCAGCATATACGGTCATAGGAAGGTCGAGCTGCGTCAAGACAGCGTTGACCTTTTGTTTGAATGCAGAGACTCTGTCTTTGGTCGATTTTGGGGTCTTGGCTTTGGGGTCGGCGTGAAGAACTAGGCCGGCCTGGTTGGAGAGCACCACGATGCGATACCTGGCAAGGTCAGCAAGTTACTAGAACGATTCCGACGGAATCACGTACCCCTGGTTGTTATACATCTCCTTCAGCTTTCCGGGAACAGTGGCGTGCCACCATTTCCAGTCCGCGGCAGCGTCGGCGTGCTTCTTGCCAGATGCTGTTGTGATCAGGGTCGAATCCTGGGACGAGACGCGTCAATCACACTCGTCCGTTTCATACACAGTAGTCACAACTACCATACCAGGTCAAAGGCGGCAACCTTCCTCCTCTTTTCGGATTCGGCGGGGGTATTCTCCGGTTCGTAGCGGCCGACAAGCAGAGTTGCGGGGGTATTATCGTTCGGGGCCCGTTCTGTCCAGATTGTTCGGTCTTTGGGTTTCTGAGATTGCGGTTTGAAGAAGTTGGCAACTGCATTTTCTTCGGAAATTATTAGTAAACGTGCAATCCGAGTCTGTAGAGTAGTACTCACTGGTCGTGCCACTCTGGACTTTCCGCTTGACTGGCGGCGGCGAGACTGAGTCTCTCTGTTTCCGCTTGGCGGTCGAGGAGTTAGACGACGACATTGCTCGCGTGGTGTGTATCGATCGAAATCCTAGAAAAACAGAAACTTTTCGGCTGTTGACTTGCAGTAAAGAAGTTCGCATGACGTCGTGCAAACAGCTGGATTGGATGTCAGGCCGACGAACGAAGAGAGGAAGCTGCCATCTTTTGGTGGGGCAGAGCTCCTTCCTACTTGAATGCGACCGCGACCACGCGCCTGCACAGTCGCGCACGGTAACGGGCATCCACGTGACCCCAGACCAGGCCATATCAAGCTTAGCGTTCATTGGTGAGTGTCGGCTCCCGCGAGCGATTTCGCCGACACTCACCTTCACTTTACACTCATTGAGCTTCGCTTTCACGATTCCTCGCCTAAATATCGAACCCGATCTTTACTTTTTCTACGCCTCTGTCCAACGCTTTTCGACACAGCAATCACCATGTATGAACTATTTCTCACAACGCTCGTCGACGACGATGATATTCAGGCAGCCTGCTCTGTCTTGGGTGGCCTCTGTGCCATGCCCGCCTGGCAGAGCCTCCATCGTGTGCTCTATTTCAAGGGCCCGGCCAAACCGGGTGGAATTTCGAACCAGAACTCTATCGTCAAGACGCCGCGAAAGGACATTCAGATGCTGTGGAAAGACCTGCACCAGCAACTAAGCCGGCAATCTTACATTCTTCAAGCTCGCTATGAGGTGTTCAAGGACAAGGACTTCGGCCCGAACGCCCCGGAAGTGGACTTCAACGCGCGCTCCGGCACCCTTCGATGGACTGATTTCCCCGACCCTCCCCAGAACCGTTCGTCCGTCACTCAGCGCAAGAAGACAGAGATCTGGGACCAGAAGAACTTGATGGCGGTCATGAGAGACAATAACTACCAGTAGGTGGTGCTGTTCACCAGCAGAGCTCGATGAGACCTAATGCCATACAGGTTTAAGAGCGAGGCTGTTGAAGAGACCTACCAATTCTTCAGAGAAGACGTTGAATTTTGCCTGTCGAGACACTACATTCTCCAAATGAACGGCGACAATGGCCCTCTCACCCAGACGGCTCCGTGGGAAACCATGTCTCCAGCCGATCCTGGGCGGCGATGGATGTTCCTGATCAAGGTCCATGTTCACCAAGACAACAAACCTGACGAGATCCTCAAGGCACACGAGCAGCTGGCCAACATTCGCCGCGAACTAGAAGGCGTCTTCGATTTCAAGCTGTTCGACAGACGTATCCACGACACTCGCGTCGCAGTCGAGGTGCGGAACGCGCCAGCGCCGCTACCTCAGGTCATGACTGTTACTGATCAGCGATAATCGTGGCCAATCCATCCGAAATCGGAACGGGAGGACCACCTACCATCCCAGCTCACACTCAGTAAAGAAATGCCATTAGTGACTACGGGGTCAGAGTATCGAAACCTCCAAGGCCAATCATATCAAACATTGAGCCCAGGAAGGCATGTGACTTCCGGTACTCACGATCATCTGCCCATAAAACAGAGCGCATACGAGCACCGCAAGGGTCATTTATTACTATGCTTGCAGCTCGAGTCAGTTGACAGCCTGACTTACCGAACGCACGAGCACCACTTGGGCTGGAGTTCGTTGTGGGAAGCACAGCTATCTGTCACTGAAAACTTGATCGCTAGACGCAGAGGCTATCATTACTAAAATTCCGTTGCAACTGACAAAGCCGGTGGATTCATCGCTCGAGTTTCGCCGCCGCTGCCGTGTGTGAATAGTCTCGATAGGGCGCGAAGAAAGGCGCCACGAGAAATCGACCGCCGCAAAGCACACCAAGCCGTCTGCATGAAGCAGGAAGTGGGAATTGGGTGTCACCGAGACGAGTGAAGGAGGAAGAGGTTCTGCTGATCAGCAGCGCGAGGACAAAATGATGCCGGATAACGGAAACCCACATGTCCAGAGTATTTGTTGGCCCTGGTCTGGTGGACCGGCATGTCTCATCGAGAGTAATGGCTCAGAACCCCATGCTACACTAGACATGACAGACATCAAGCTTAATTTCCTTTTCACTGGTGTACCATGCACTAACGAACTGACGGATCGACGCGCCGTCACTCCGGTTGCTGACCATGAGCCGCCAACATCTGACACATGCCAATTATCTGCCGTCGAGGTCTGGGCTGATGATTAGCTCACCCTGATGTTGTCATACGGTTACAAATTTGTCATTCTCATTGACTACTGCCGTGTCTTCACTTATGGATTTTCCGAGACTCAATATCTAAGGGACAACCGAGACCCGCAGCTTTCCAACTAGTCAACTCGATTTTCCACGGCTGTCACAGAACAGCGCAAGTTGAGCACCCGAGTGCAACATGTCAAGTAAATGCGGCATGGAAGCCGCCGCGTCCTGTCGACACTCTGACAGTGCGACGTACGACATCGTTTTTGCCGCCAGCGGATGGCCAGAATATTTGGCCTTAGTTCTTCTCTCCAGGGCGGCACGAAAGAGGCCAAGCCTTGGAGTCCTGCCGCAGTCCCCCCGGTCAGAATTGGCGCCATCATCCATGCACCATGAACAAGCGTGGACGCGGGAACCGGCCTCCCTGGTTTCAAGCTGATTAAACGCAGCATTCAGTCGTGCGACTAGCATATTTTCTATTGCTGCTTTCTGGAACAGTTGGCAGAATTTTGTTTAGTACGTCAGCCCCACGGATATATTGGTCCTCGAGGTATAGTCTCGTTTCACTCGGAGATGATTCCCCTCTGGACGGAATCAGAGGACCACAATAATGAATCCCTTCACAAGTTCTCGCAAACGTCCGAGATGAGAGGAAATACGAATTCAATATTTCCCCATTTCTGCGCTGTGCTCGCCGCGAGCCGTTGCATGTCGACGGTAAGTGGCGCTCACTTTTCACCCGGCTCAGGTGCACAGAGCAAATCGGGCCGGTCACCGGCCGCAATGGGTAACCCCAGGGCACAAGAGAGTTAGGAACCGGCTGCCAAGTTAAGGATGCTTGTCGGGTTCTGTTGCTGCGTTCTCGTTGGTCTCTCTACCGATGGCACTCTTTACTCGTAACGCACGTGCTTGGCAGCGGTGCGCGATCCCCATCAGGGCCCGTCGAAGGATGGGGATGGACCACTTTGGATGACACAATCCATCGGGGCGCCAGACTCTGGCCATCCCTGGGCGAGGATGGTGATCACGGCCTCCCGTCCCGTCCAATCGGAATCATTCAAGCGTTCGTGCCGACCTGCCCCAAGAGAAGCACCTAGGAACACTGCGCAGATCCGATCTGCTGCGACTTGAAGTTCTGCGCTACCCAACGTCGCTCGCGGAAAGCTATCACCCAGGACAGATTCACTATCTGCCGAATCTTCGAGTGACACATTGCACAAATATCCCAACCAGACGACTCGCTCATCCCGTTTCGACACTGCCAACGACTGCAAGTCACCAGTGAACAGTTTGTCCAGTGGTTCTGCCGCGCTGCAAGACTCTGTAGCGCCAGGGGTACATTGCCGTTTGTGTTTCAGGTCCGGACGAGCAGCCACGAATGGGGCCGGCAGAGGATGACGAGGGAACCCGGGGTTCGCACTGCAGCGGTCGGGCGCAACGCCCCGAACGGTGATGTCCTCCAGGGGTGGTCAAATCAACCTAACCTGGGACGACGACGACGACGCGTCTTTCTTTGTCACGCAGACCAGGGACATGTGGCGAATGGGGAAAAGTAAAGCAGTGCGCACCAAAAAAAAAAAGAGAGGAAAAAAAAAAAAAAAAAAAAAAAAAAAAAAAAAGCGAAGGCCTCGAACCGAGCCGAAGGGGTCGGGCGCCTCAATGCCCAGCCGCCCCCAAGCTGCAAGGTACGCATCCCGCAATTTAGACACGACAGCGGGTATCCCCACAAAGTTAACCCTTTTTGAGATTATTGCTCCAATCAACGGCGGTGGACCGACCGGCCGCAACGCAGGGGAGACTGGGACGCACCGGTTGTTTGCCCGAGGGAATGACGCCCATCCGGTCCTGAACAACCCCACTCCTTGTTTGTTCCGTCGAGATTAATCTTCGTCTAGAGGCGGGAGGAGGGACATATCCCTTTCTGGTGATTAGCCCAAACGGTGAGGCGGCGTTGCGACCAGTGGGACGAGAACGGCGTATGCAGTCTCCCCTATCCATACTTTGGTCTTGGCGGCTTCGGACTAGCCAGCTCATACCCGCAGTGGAGGATATCAGTAAGACGCCAGAGAGTGTCAATGGGATGGAGTGGACGTGACGGAAGGGGTGAGGAGGGGCTTCTAGAGTTGTCGAGGCATACATATACTCAGTCCGCTCTCCCGGAAAGACATTGTAGCTACTCTCTCTCTACCAGCTTTCAGTCACTCATCTTTCCACTCTTTACTTTCAGTCATTCTCTCAGCCCGACGCCGGCGTCCATTCACTCTTTCTCACCTTCGTGTGTACATACGCTTCTGACGCCCCGAAATCACTTGTCCCTTCTCTCACCGCCAACCACCCCAAACCGCCAAGATGAAGTCCATTGCTGCTCTCGCTCTTACCGCCTCCATGGCCAACGTGGTTGCCGGTCACGCCATCTTCCAGCAGCTCTGGGTCAACGGCAAGGACCAGGCTGACACTTGCGTCCGCATGCCTGTAAGTCGATGTCAAGCCCCGTGCAATCCGGGGGACTCGGATCAAGGCAAAAGAAAAAGAAGACATACTAACCCGTTCGTTTCTGTTCAGGCCTCCAACTCCCCCGTCCAGGACCCCACCTCCGACGACATGCGCTGCAACGCCAACGCTGCCAAGGCCGCCTCCACCTGCGCCGTCAAGGCCGGCGACACCGTCACCGTCGAGATGCACCAGCACAACGACCGCGACTGTACCAAAGAGGCCATCGGCGGCGCCCACCACGGCCCCGTCATGGTCTACATGAGCTCCGTCGCCGACGCCGCCGCCGCCGACGGCTCCGAGCCCTTCTTCAAGATCTTCGAGGCCGGCTACTTCGCCGAGAACAACACCTGGGCCAACGACCTCATCAACGAGGGCTGCGGCAAGCAGAACGTCGTCATCCCCGCCGACATCGCCCCGGGTGACTACCTCCTCCGCGCCGAGACCGTCGCCCTCCACGCCGCCGGCTCCGCCAACGGCGCCCAGTACTACATGTCCTGCTACCAGCTCAGGGTTGAGGGTTCCGGCTCCGCCAAACCCACCGGCGTCTCCTTCCCCGGCGCCTACAAGGCCACCGACCCCGGCCTGCTGATCAACATCTACAACAAGATCGCCAACTACGTCATCCCCGGCCCCCCCGTCTACAAGTCCGGCTCCGGCTCCGGCTCTGGCTCTGCCCCCGCCGCCTCCACTCCTGCTGCCGCTGCCCCTACCACCCTCGCCACCAAGACCGCCACCGCTGCGGCCACATCCACCGCTCCTGCTGCCGCCCCCACCGCTGACGCCGGCACTGGCTGCAAGCGTCGCGCCCGCAAGGCCCGCCGCTCTGCCGACTACTAAGACCAACGCTGCTCCGGCGCGCGCGTGAGCGTCTCAAATGACTTTACATAAAGGGGACAAGTATACATACTTTCAGGTCCATATTAGAAGTTCTTCTGTACATATCATACCGCGTAATTCTGCGATTTACGCCCTTTCAGAGTGGCACCAGACAATATAGCATGAGTGTCCTGTAACTGCTGTATTCCTATGACTTGAGTGAAATGCCTGTACGGTTCGTCGGGAAATGTGAATGCTTCAGTATGTCACTCGTAGCACAACATATCTCATTGAAGATCTCATTGTCTACGATTATTAATGTCGTGAAAATGATACCAAGCAGCCTCGTAGCCTTGTGGACGGGTTCTAGAAATGAGTCTCTCTCGCTTCACCTTACAGGCTTCAAGGCGTATTCCACCTCACCTGCTTGGACTGTTTCTCTAGGAAGTGGCCCCCTAGGCGTTTAAATGATAGTTTGATCGCCAAATGCTCGAGCTGTGTTGCCTTCCTCAACAACAAGAAAGGCTTATATCAGAGGATGATTGAGCAAAGTTGAGTTTGAATGTCTTTTCATGAATATATTCAAGCTAATAATATACAAAGGCGTTATCAAGGTAATGAAAACCCATAAATGCCTCAAAAATGCGAACGACAAAATGTCCGGGTCCGGACCCGGAACCCGCTCAAAGGCGCTTTGAAAATAAGAAGTCATATATACATTGCCACTTCCAGGTGACTGATATGCGGAAGAAAGGGGGGGAAAGGCTCTTACGAGCTGTAAACGGCGACATACTTGACCTCCATTCGCGAGTCCTTGCCCCCGACGGTCTGCGCGGTGGGCGTCTTGGATCCCATCTTGGCGTCGGGGAACTCGCCTCCGACGGCGACGTTGAGCAGGATCATCTTGGGGGTCTGGGCGAGGTTCTTCCAGAAGGCCTCGTTGCCGACCTCCTTGCCCGTGATGGTCTTCGTTGGCTTGTCGTTGACGTACCACACGAGCTTCTCCGTGGCGAAGCCGCCGCCGGCGGTGCGGTCCACCTCGCAGGCGACCTTGACGAACTCGCCGCGCGGGAACTCGGCGCTGGAGCTGAGACCCGTCTTCTCCTTGCACGGCCCGCCGTTGATGACGCCGCAGTGGGCCGTCTGGAACACCGTGCCGACGCCGTTGGAGACCTCTAGCATGTCGATCTCGCCGACGCTGGGCCACGAGGTGACGTTGGTGCGGAAGGCGGAACCCATGGACCAGAAGGCCGGCCAGATACCGGCCTGGGTCGACGGGTCCGAGGCCGGGACCATGATGCTCGCCTCCATGCGCAGCTTGCCGCGCTCGGGGCACTGGAAGTCCTGCGCGGCGTTGGTCTCGATGCGGGACGAGGTCCAGGCCTCGCCGTTCTTGATGGGCGTGATCGTCAGCGTGCCGCTCTCCGAGATGGCGATGTTGGCCGGGTCCTTGGTGTACGTCTGGATCTCCTGCGTGCCCCAGTTCGCGGCGCCGCCGGGGTATCCGGTGCCGACGTCGAACGTCCACTTTGAGGCGTCGGGGAGGGCCCCGGCCTTTTGTGTTGAGAAGTCGTCCTGGAAGACGATTTTTGCGTAGCCTTCGGGGAGGGTTGGCTTGCCACCGCCGCCGCCAGCGCCGGGCTTGGTTCCGTTCCCCCCGGGGGGGGTTCCGCCGGTCACGGGCGCGGGATTAGGGTTCGATGAAGGGGTGGCGGTGGGAATAGCGGAGCTGGTGGTGCGGTCTCCCTTGCGCGGGATCGGTGCCGGTGAGGACCAGCCAAAGCTAAAGAGCAAGGGGAGAAGACACAAAACCTGTTTGGTCGACATGATGGATATTTTTGCTGGGTATGGGTTAAAAAAACTGGAAGAGAAGAGAAGAGGTATGTATTGAAGAAAAGGAAGCGGATGTAATGAGACCTGATGCTCGATATCCTGCGGGTAAGATGCTGAGCTAGAATAATTACATCTTGCAATGAGACATCCCATCTTCTTTATACTTTTACCGATTCCATATCAGATACTCTCTGTATCCATTTCTTTGAGAGTTTGTTCAACAAAGACCACTGCTCTCTATTCGAAGTCCGAATGACTATCTCATGCGAGTGGATTCATACACGGAGGCAGCTATTTTCAGTTCCATATAGTCCGTCATCATAAGGTTCCGACCATCTCGGCCGTCGATATTGATGTAGCATCGCTTACCAAGTAGATGGCTTTCAGAAACCGTGTTCCGTCATTTGCTTGCCCTGCTGGCAGCGGAGTGGATACCGGGGGTTCTTGACATGAACTATATCGGGTGTGCCGTGTCTGACATCTCGACCAGCACAGACTTTCGAGCATAACTACTATGTATGGATGATTCCTGACCCAGACGTCAGTTCGGTGCAGTAAGGGGCCCCTCCCCCTTAACGACCTGAAAGTTAGCAGACAACCTTAAGTTTTTACCAATGACTCGGGGATATCGCTGCTCGCCCTATAATTACCGTTCCTGCGAAAGGAACCAGACCCCAGATCTGCCAGGAGCCATCCAAATGGACCTTAAGATTGGCGTTAAGGCCATGGGTCTGCCCTCCCCATATCATCAACGTCAAACATTCGACATCTATCCGAACCAGATTGAATCTGCCTCTCACAGGCGCGAACCCAAAATTGTTACCCCTGGCGCGATTCACATGCGATCAGCTACAAATCTGTGCACCACACGTGCCATTTTCTCCTTGTCGGAGGGCGTCTTGGCATGCAACAAAATGGCAACTGATCTCAATCATTTTCAACCATTGTGAACCTATGCGGGGAGTACCTTGTAACGGCGCCTTAGTGGGTAGTTTGAATGTGATCATCCAAAGATAACACCTGTGATACATACAATATACTCGAGACTCCGATACTTTGACAACGTCCATGCAATACAGGTATTCCGATGGTTTTCATCGACAGAATGGCGATTTTTTGGCGAATCGCCTTAATTTTGCCCCTATTTAGCGCTGCTCTGCCCCCGTTCTTTGGGGTTGAGCAAACACAAGCAGGGTCGCTGGTAGGGTTGTTTCATCGTTTCTATTTTTGCTATAGACGCCTAGTCAAGCCCTTTATAGACCACATCGTGGACAACGCTCCGGAAAGCATTTCCAACCGTATGGAACAAATGACATATCGTCATATTTTAAGTCACTTCGCCTCGGTGTGACTTCATGAATGCAGGTGTAACCAACCCCTCAGATGGTGGTTTTGAATTCGTCAAGCTATCTCATTTAAATGCATTATATCCTTCTGTTCCACAAATCTCTTGGCTACTCTGTGCACCGGGTAACACATCCACTCCGACACTTTGGTTTCTGTGCCTATCTGACTTCATTCGCTGTTGACCTTCAAGCCTCTTTCCAGATCGTTTATCCAGCGCCAATTCGACCAGGTTCATTGTGGTGCAAAATGCGCCATCATATAGCACCGCCAACAATTGCGACGTCAACGTTGGAACACAGGACACACAGCATCTCTCCGGCCCCATCCTCCACTCTGGTGCAACCCTATAAAGTTCAGCTGTGCTGGTTACTGTCCATTCGTGACGTCTCAGCCGCAAGTGGAGGCATTTGGGATGCTGTGGAGCAGATCCGGTTAACAGGTTTTGAACTAGGGTTGTTGTGGCGATGCTCCATACTTCTGTTTCAAGTTCATTTTTATCAACTATATAATATACACGAGATATCAATAAGTAAGTGATCCTGGTATCGAATTGTGAGCCAAGTTGGCAATTTCTCATTCAAGTTCTTTGTTAACGCCAAAGGTGGTCTTGTTCGAGGATCAGCGCACGACACTGTTGCGAGAACACAATGAAGTCCTGCATATGTCCGACCTATGTTCCAATAAGTTCCCCGAGATCCGGGAAACACTGGATAGTACAGGTCTGAATGCCAACATGCCTGCGTGGAGAACTCCAATTACTGCGTTCAAGGCGACATGGAATGAGAGACAGATTGAAGATCTCAGAAAAGATGCCATGCTCTTCACTCAGGGCCTTCATACTGTTATGCTTCGTTCCTTAAGGTAAGGCTTTCTGGCTTCTCGTTCGTGACTCACCATATGTTCCACGGTGGCTTGCTGTTTCTTGGCCATAATTGATCCATTCATTGACGTGTTTTCAATTGTCTTGCAGGTGCTAATCATTATCCAATGTAGTGATTTCGCAACAAAGTCAGAAGCACAGCAGGGATTATGCTTCAGAAGTTTGACATCATTTAAGAAGGCGTTGGGCACCGTGCCTTCTCCTCAGCTGACAATATCGAAGGAGGCGGAGAAAACTGATGGGATGAGCCTGGCGACTCAGTGATTGCTTTTGTCAGTCGCACGGTCGACGCCGAACCTGGGGAACGGCTGGCCAGTGCTCAAAGACTGCGAGATGGTATCATTCGACGAATTCTCAGCACCCCAGAAACCACCGTTCACTTTGTTGCCGAAGACCCTCTGGCGAACACCTTGCCTAATACCCGCCAAGAGGAACTTCAAGCCGCCTTCCTGGCCAGTTTCGTTTATAACGTCATGGATGATCGACATTTGAGGATCACCAAGGCACATGAAGATACCTTTCGATGGCTGTTTCAGCACCCATCAGAGGAAACAACCAAATGGGCGAACTTCGCAGAGTGGCTGGAATCCGATTTATCTCTCTACTGGATCACTGGAAAAGCCAGTGCAGGAAAATCCACTCTGATGAAGTTCATCTGCGATGCCGAAGCTCCACCTCAGATGCAAGCTGGAGAAGACAATGATCACCCGTCGACTGCAGCTACTCAGGGATGGTACTACCCACATCTCTTGAACTGAACCAAGGACCGACCGTTGATTACCGCATCCTTCTACTTTTGGGCTTCGAGTACAGAGATGGAGTCTTCGCCGACAGGCCTTTACATGTCCCTTGTATACCAGATTCTCCAGCACTGCCCCGAAGTAAGACCGCGTGTAGCTCCAGCCTACTGGGAAGCAATGTCTCTGTTCAACGGCAAGCTTCTGCGCCGAACAGAAGAAGATCTAAGGAAGATGCTGTCTCTTGTCATCGCAGAGGCCCAGAAAGACAACAACATATGTCTTTTTGTTGATGGACTCGATGAGTTCTCTGGAGAACCACAAACGCTCATCACTCTTTTTCATGACATTACATCTCATCCAAATGTCAAAGTCTGCGTCTCCAGTCGCCTCTGGGTTGAGTTTGAGGACGCATTTCGACACAGACCAAGCCTCAGGCTTGAAGATTCGACGTATGCTGATATCAAGGCATTCGTCACCCAAAGTTTCGAAGGTGATGAAGGCTTTCGTCGTCTGACAATCCGGGAGCCTGTTTATGCAAGCGGGTTGATTGAAAACGTCGTGCGGAAGTCCTCGGGGGTTTTCCTTTGGGTCAGTCTAGTTGTCCAGTCACTCATTACCGGCCTGCAATACGAAGACAGAATTGTTGATATACAGAAACGGCTCGATCTTTTGCCAGAAGATTTGGAAAAGCTGTATGGCTTCATTCTTGAGTCTCTGGATCCGTTTATTCCCAACATGCGGCCGAGTATTTCCGGCTCATGGAGGCCTTTGAAGAGCCCCCTTCTGTCCTGCTCTTCTCCTTCGCTGATGAAGATGCCACATATCCCATCAATCTTGCCCTGAAGAAATTGATGAGCGATGAAATCCAAGTTCGGACTGAGACAATCAGACGCAGAATCAACAGCAGGTGCAAAGGTCTTCTTGAAGTTGGAGGTTCGGAATCTCCGGGACAGTCCATGCAGTATCTCCACAAAACTGTCAGAGACTACATCAGCAAACCAGAGGTTTATTCGAAAGTTGAAGCTGTCACGGAAACATTCGATTGTCAACTCCGAATTTGCTCCGCAAATGTCTCGCTTCTCAAACGACCGCTATTGAGACACACTAAAACTTTAATGTCACCAGTCGACTCGTAGACCCTAAAGTTGATCTCTATCAGAGTCCTATTGGAGCTTGCCTATTCAAAAGTCTAGAAGAAGCTTCCAGAATCAACAAACAAAACTCGCCTGCTATGATAGCTGTGTTGGACAGCCTCGACGTAGCGCTTCAGACAAAAGTTGATGGCTATAGTGATATCTGGGAAGCACTTGAAATTATGGTTATCGAACATGATCCTACCGAACATGAAAGCTTTCGCTATCCGTTGCTCGCACTCACAGCGCGGGCAGGTGTGGTGGAATATGTTAGGCACAGAGCTTCACCCGGGTGCTTGGAGAAATGGGTCTCGCATGACCAGTATAAGCGAGCAGGCAAGATGGAAACAATTTTTTTTCGATATTCTCGAGAGGCTCGGTAAGAGATGTGCATCCTGAGTGGCGGCCTCTGCTCCTTGACGCGGCCCCTAGTGGCGACCCGCAGCTGGAAATGCTTCAATGTTGTCTCGAGAAGGGCGCTGACATCAACTTTCGGATCAACAAGAAGAGGGTGACTGTTTGGGTAGCTATCTTAAGTAACCTCTTGCTAGATATGTGTCTAGAAACTAGGAAGATGAGGAGGGAAGAACAGAGAGAGGTAGGTTAAGGGGTATGGGAGCCTTCGTTGAGATTGCTCAGTGACCATGGCGCCAGCGCGGACAAAACGATTGTTAAGAAAGCAGCAAATCTTACGGGACAAAGATATCCAAGCTGGGATTCCATTCTGCACAAAGAAGTCTCACCACGACTTTACCAATCAATGAAGCGCATCAAGAACGAGAAAGGACTTCATTGATAAAACCACTCAATGATTGGAGTCAGAGTTACATTTAGAACCGGGCTTTGTTGGTCTTGCGAGGACCCAGAGAAGGGGATATGTCATCCAGAAAACAATCAATCGATCTTGCCGGGTGATTATACGCGCTACACAAGGCTCTTCTCCGGCAGACTATGTATGAAAGTTAACTTCTGTTTGGCATTCACAGTCCTTCTCTCGACTCGCCAAACCCTCGTAAGATAGTATCCAACTCCCTCATCCGCAAAACGGAGTCTTGCACCGTCGGCCACCGCCCATCCTCCTCGACATCCCCCCTCCCGGCCTCGGCCCACCTCGCGAACCTCTCGTACACCTCCCCGACACTCCTGGCCCGGACAGGCAACTCCTTCTGCCACCCCTCCCAGTCCCACGCCACCTCCTCCACCTCGTCCCTCTCGTGGTCGTGGACCCGAATCACGACCGGCTCGTCGTACGAGTCCGAATGCAAGTACGGCCCCGAGGGGCTCACGACCTCGACCTCCCCCTTCTCCCCGACGATCCTCCACACGAACGCAGGCCGCCCCTTGAACGGCGGCCCGTTGCGGAAGCGGACCGCCAGCGTCGCGCCCTCGACGACGTCGCCCCGCCCCCGCAGCGCCCCGTGAAGGGCGACGAAGTCGGGCACGTCCGACCGGACCCGCCGCGCCGCGCCGTCGCCGCCACCAACGACCCTGATTTCCGGCCGCTGGATCTGCATCCGGCTCTCGAACCCGCCTTCGAACTCCCCGAGAACGTGGTGCACGTAGTCCACCATGTGCGCGAACGCGATCGTCACAGGGTTCCCGCCGACCCTCCTCTCCGCAAAGTACGCCAAGCCCTCGGGGAGCTCGTCTCTCGGGAGCAGGCTCCCGTACGCCTCGACGTCGCTCCCCAGCACCCTCCCGACGCGGCCGGATCCCACGACCTCCTTCACACGAAGCACGACCCGCGCCGCCCGCCCCTGCAGCCCGACGACGCTGCCCAGACCGGACCGTTCCACCAGCCGCGCAAGCGCCTCCGACCGCCCGAGGTCCTCGGCGGGCGGCCACTCGACGTACACGGCCTTTCCCGCCGCCGCGGACGGCGCGACGATGTCAAAGTGCGCGTCGACTCGGGTGCTGCAGACCACGAGGTCGACGTCCGGGTCCCGCGCCAGGGCGTCCGGATCGCCGTAGGCCTTCACGTCGTCGGGGAGGCCGTAGTGGGCGCGGGCGGCCTCCGCGGCTCCGACGCTGGAGTTGAGGAGCGCGACGACGGCGTAGTGGCTGCGCCCGCGCGGGGAGAGGAGGTACGGGAGGTGGCCCTCGGCGGCCCACGATGTCGTGGCGTTGGCGGAGAGGCCGATTAGGGCGACGCGGATGGGGGCCATTTTTTTAATTTTTAATTTTAATTTTTGGTTTGGAGCAGGAGAGAAAGCTCTTTTGCAAGGATATGGGATGAAACCGTGATACAGATACAGGTCGTATGAATAAAATCGATCATGGAATCATCTTCCACAGTTCTGGAGCTGGTCACCACTTATATACGTGAATATCTTCCTGCGCTTGTGAGATCCTGAATACCGGATTTTGCATTCCGCTTGAGCTATGACCATCCGGGGCACAACTAAATGATGAGCAAATTAGCAATCATGCAGCGATCTGTTTCGCGCTTTTAATTTGTCATCTGTCTATAAGATGGCGAGGTCCGCGGGACCTAGTTGACGAGGGAGGAATCATCATTCATGGAAAGTTCATCGGTAGGTATCGCGATGGGGCCCCACCCTTTTACCGGCCCGGAGCCGGACCCAGCACCGTTGCTCCGGATTATTATGGAGCACCAATCGTATCGGGACCCGCAGTCTCCGTAACCCGGTATCCAAGCTCTCACGGCCCGGTCCGGACGTCGAGGATATAAAAAGAAAAAGTCCCGGCGGCCCGGATACCTACGTCCTGGCATCGGTCTCGGCATCGGTCCCACGATCCCAAGCCCCGACGATCTCCCCAATCACGATTCGAAATCTGACATACCCGCGCAGCCGGGGCGTCGAAAACCCATAAATAGCTCCTTGGGCCCTCGAGTCTTTTCTTCCCTGGACGAGAAGCGCCCAGTGGATTCCCGCCCGCCCGCTCCCCCCTCCCCGGCTGGTCTGGCTCCTGGCGCCGACAGCACCCAAAAGGCAGCCTGCAGCCCGCCGGGCCAGCGAAGCCTCCCCGGCAATGCACCTGCCCGTCCCCGCTCGCCACATCACACCCGCGCGTGTGGTGTGCCGCTCTCCCTCCCCCTAGGTACGTCGGGTAGAATCCGGACGTCCATCTCTCTCGCTTGTTGTCTCCCTCCGTTCTTCTCCCACATTGCCCCCCCTTCCCTCCATCCGCTCACGGTTGTCCGAGAGTTCCAGATAACCCATCTCGATCATCACGAGACGAGCCGTACGAAAAGCCACCAGCCCGCCAAGCAAACCCCTCTCCTGCTTCGTCCTCGAAACCTCCTCCCCCGCGCGGCAAGGCGCATGTATACGTCCCATCCCCATGACGTCTCATCCAAACAACGTCCCACAGACTCCCCCCCATCAAACAACAACCAAGCCGGCGGCCGCGGGGGAAAAAACCCCACCCAACCCATCCGCCCGCCGTACCCACGATCTGCACCTCCCCTCCGTCTCCCCATTGTTCCGACGCAAAGATACGCCTGCCGAGCCATCTCGTCCCCTCCCCCTCGTCGCCCGCATTGCGCAGACTGCGCCACCGCCTTCTTTCTTTCTTTCTTTCTCCTGCCGAATAAGCCCACGCAGCCTCCCGAGGCCAAAGGAAATTCTTCTACATTTGCACACCACAGATCGCAAGAGCAAACGCAAAGAAAAGGGTCTTCACCATCCGCCCCCCCTCTCTTTCCTCTCCTCTCCTCCAAGGAATTCCCAGAAAAGGTCGCGGCGACTTGCATTTGAAACTGGTGGCGCCGAATGCCACCAGCCTCGTCAGACGGGACAACCCTCTTCCCCTCTTTTCCACTCTCTCCATCTATCCATCAGCGGCAGATTAAGAATGGACCATGTCAACAGTCAGTCAGGAGACGGGGGGAAGGGGCCCAGCCCCAAGACGCCAAGTATACAAGTTGGAATGCGTCGTTGATGGAGTAGTAGCAGCAGGCCTTACTGCCTGGCGGTGGCAACCGGTTGGGTTGTGCGTGATGGAGTCGCGGTCGGTAGGTCCGCGTTCAGCTGCGTTATCGACGCGTTCGGTAAGAGAACGACGGCTCTCAGGTGGCCGACATGTCGTGTCTCCCCCAATCCGCGAATCGCTGGTGGCTTCCAACGAGGAGGGAGTAGACAGAATATGAGCGTGACAGTCACATGGAAGAGAAGAAAAGTGATTGTCCAGTAGTTTAATTTGAAGCCATCTCAAAGATGACATACTACTACAACTCAATACCCAGCGCCTGAGGCTGGATGCTGGGCCAAAGCGGCCTCAGCCGAAAAAATTTCCTCCCGAAGAGGGAGTCTCCTTACAAGAAACAACTCTGTACAAGGTAACAGCCGGTTTTCGGTCCTCCCATGGACCTAATCCTCGTTCCTGTGGTACGCCCAAGCAAATGAATACACCCAACATGCTGCCACATTTTCCCGTGGCCCTAGGTCTGTATGTAACTCCGGTTCGGCTTTTTCAAGTCTAAGTATGTTTTTGTCCCTCACTTTTGAACACCTCCCTTCCAGTGTCTCCATATGTTCCTCCAGTGAAAATGGAAAGTATCTACAGGCCTCGACCACCGGTGGGGACACCGTGCCATTATAGACAGCGAGGATACTAGATAATAAGATAAAACAGTAAGATTTTTTGGTTGGCCCAGATAAAGGACCTTAGATTCGGGAAGAAAAGGTAAAAAGGAAAAGCTTCGTGTCGTGAGATGTCGTAAGAGACGTGGCGTAGCCAAGGCGTGTTGCTAAAGGAGCGACGATAGTCGGGTATCTCGAAAATAATAGGCTCGAAGGAAAAAAGGATAGTAATGTCCAGTGTTGAGCGACAGTCCATGTCGCACTTGTTTTGGTTCATTAATCGTAAAGGTAACACCTCCTGCACCACCTGGACTCGCCGTCTGTAAGTCCGAGCTCAGAAAGCTGGTTTGTGGTGCGGTGGAAGCTCTGCAACCAGGCTGCTTCACTTGCGAATGCCAACCTTTTCGGCCAGGGAGCGCCAGAACCGACCGCTTTTGCGCTCCTCGCTTCTGGTACGGATCATCTTGGTGTCACGCTCCATGGGCCCGACAATATCTTCGTCGCCACGCTCAGGGAACTTGCCCTCGGCATCAACAAGGCGAGGAATCGCGGTAGGCAGGCCGTCCTCGAGACGCCGCCATTGCATATTGGCGAATGCATCGTCTTCGTTGACCGGCCGGCGCAGAAAGCCGGAGCCACCACTGCTTGCACGGACTCGCCCGCGGCTACGGCTGCGAGAGACGTCCGATCGCTGGGCGCTCGCCTTGCTCGTGGCGACAATGTATTCCATCGTCTGGTCGTGGAAGGTGCGCCAACTCCTCTCCGTCTCAGCCCACTTCGCTTCAGTCAGTGCGTAGATCTTTGACGTCTCGCCATAGTTCTCGCCTGTACGGACTAGGTGCTTCGTGTAGTTGATACGGGCAGTTTCCCAGTCTGCGCGCAAGAGGCGAAGAGATTCCATGTCGGCTTCGACCGGCTGGTAAGGTTGGGGCGTGATGGTGAAGTTGGCATGGCCCAAACGGTCGGACCACTCGTCGTGGTCTTGCACGATGGATGGGAACCCTATGGGCAGCTCTTGGCCGGGCTGCGTGTGGCGGAAAGAAGAGACGGAGGGTCTCGTACTGAGTGCAGGCGTAGGAAGGTGAGCGACCGAGTGAGACGAGGGGAGGTCCATTGTGAGCGGCGAAGGCGCTACAGTGGGGGACTGGAGAGGACTGGGGTGGGGGGCTTCAGCCGGCGGAGTGGTGAGAAGCGGGGGAAGCAGAGGCGTCGTTGCCAAGGCGCGGTCACGCTCGATGCTGACCCTTTCGTTGTTGGCCTTTTCAATGTCGATGGGGGGAGGGATCTCCATGCTCTCTCTGCTTTCCCAAACAGAAGTGGCCGGAGTTGGGATCGGGGGCTCGCTGATGCTGTCCATGTGCCGTGACGGGCCAGAGAGGGAGGACGATCGACTTGACGCAGCGCGAGAGACGGAGTGGGCGTTTTCGAAGGTCAGTCCAGTGGTGGGCGAAGCAGTCAATTGCGAGCGCTTAATGGACCTCCATCGCGACAAGTTGGGGAAGCGCGTTCCGAAGCGGGTGGCCAAGCCAGAAAAGGGCGACTCGGCGTCACTTCGCTTCCGCTCGAGGGTTGCAGCAAAATCGGTGTCGCTGGCAAAACCCACGTCATAATCGATATCGAAGTCGGCCGGGTAAACACTGTGTAGTGTTTCTGAGCTGTGATGAATACACGGTTCGTCACCTGAGGAGTCGGGTATTAGTAGGCAGTCGTTTTTCAAAAGGTCGGGACCGACTTACATAGGCAGTCATATAGATCAAACGGCTCCGCGAGGATGGTGCTCTCTTCCGGGTCGTCCCGTTCCACAGGTTCCTCTTGCACATCGGGGAGAGGTCGTTTGGAGGACTTTGTATGAGCGGTCGAAGTTGGCGAGGATGGTGTGTCGTTCAATAGTGGTGGAGGGAGATCGAGAGACGAGGTGGAGCTGGAGTAGCGCAAGTGCCCTCGAGTCGAGAAGGTCGGTGTGACAGGAGACGCAACGTCGGAAGAAGACGAGTTTGTTGTGCAGTAGACGTACTGGCTGTCCATATCGCCTTCTGGAATGGCGGGTTGTTGATCCTCAAACTTGCGACGCTCTTCAACAAGTTGGGGCAGCAACAACGGCTTTAGCTTGGGCGACATGGTGTCTGCCTCGGCCTGGAGCGGCGCAGCCTCAAGCAGAGACGTGCTGTCGGGGTAGTTTGCAGGTGTTCAGAGTGTGTGCGAGCGATGTTGTTGGAGTACACTGTGGTGGCGGGCGAAGAGGATGACTTGGTTGGGTGAGACGAAGCAATTACGACGGTACTCGAGGGGTGACGCTGTACCTTGTCGAGCGCGGTGGGGCAGGCAGAGGGTTTAAGAAGGAAAAGGGGAGGGGGGAAAATACAATGCGGTGACAGCGAGCAAGACGTAACGCAGAGATTTGTTAGTTTGCTGTCATAGCCATGCACACCTTGGTGGAATTGTTGGAGCTTCAAGTTGTGTAATGTTGTCGTGGGGTGGTGGTGGTGGTAGTGGTGGGTTGGAGTTGGGGGCTGGTGGTGTAAGTAGTGTTGGGGTGGATGTGGTGTATGTACTTGGTCGGTTGTCGACGCCACTCGAATGGTTATTGTCAGTGGGACCTTTCAACTCGACATTCTCGTGGTCCCAGAAAGTGCTTCCTTGGCCGTCCAAGTGTCCTCGGGGGTCAAGACAGGCAGCGGCAGCGGCGAGGTGATGTTTCGGGGTGGGCGTCTGAGGCGGTGATGGTTGTCGCGAGCGAAGAGTCTCTTGCTTGTACGGCGCGGTGAGAATACCCCGGTATTCTCCAATGAAAGGAGATGATGCAGTGTTTGCGCGGGCGGGTTGTCAAGGGCGGTAAGTCGTCCCACGTGTACGATGGCGGTTCAATGTGCCTCGGCGGGGGTTGCGGTGGTTGGGCGCGAGCGAGGATGGGGAGACAGCAGGAATTTGTAAACTATGTATATGCGTGCGTTGTTGTTTACTCGGGGGCAGATGGCTCCTCTGCCAATCAAATCAGGCTCGGAGGGACCCAATGCGACACTCGAGTTTATGGCTCCGGGGGGGTTTGCTGCAAGAGGACCACGTGAGGGGATGACGGCGGTGTTCAGAGGTCGCGGGAGGTGCAGCAGTTTGCAAAGCAATAGGCGCGAGACGTTGACAATGTGAGGCGGTGGACGATATATGAGGTGTCGAGCGTCGATGTGTGCCGGACAAGGGCAAACACGGTCGGACGAGGGGTTCTGGGTGATTGCTGGGAATATGCTTCTTGCAGCAGCGAAGGAAGAAAGAGACGGAGAGACAGGACGATGAAGGTTGTCTTTCCAGGTGATTTTCTTGGGCACAAGGCGGGTGGGCGGGCGAGGGAAATGTATGGCCGAGCGGGTGTGCTGCGCAGGGTTGGTCGGTCAGGAAGACGAGGTTGAGAGAGAGAGAGAGTACGTAGTATGCGTACTGGCGTATTGGCGTCAGTGAGGTCGATGTGGATGAATGATGGGGCGTGGAGGGTGTACTACCTAGGAAGGGGGTGAGAATCTGGCCGTCGAGCAGAATACATGGCGATTCGTATATACGTACTGCTCACTATGCTCTACGTAGTAGGTAGTAAGTATTCGTAGCGTCCTCGTAGGTTACATATGTACATAGTACCCAGAAAAGGGTGGGAAGAGACACCGAGCGAGGAGCTCCTGCAAGGTGGTGGAAGTGGGTGACGAAAGTGGGCTTGACTGCAAAGACGATAGTGGCAGGGGGTGGGAAAAGGAAAGAAAAAATGAAAAGAAAAGATCAAAAGGCCAGGGTGGTGTGGTTGAAGGGCCGGGAGCTAGGATGATGGTGGGGAGGGGAAGGAAGGCTCGGAGGGAAATCCAACCTATTGATTCGAGCTAAGTTTCTTCCTGTTGTGCTCTTTATTTTGTTCTTCTCCTTTGGGGTAGTTTGTTTCTTGTTGTTTTTTGCGGGGGAAGCACGAGGTGGAAGGAACAGATGGATGGATGGATGGTAGGGAAGGCGCAATGGATTGAATTTCTATCCGTTCTTGGCAGCCAACTCCCGAATGACCAGCTTAGCTGCTGGTTGATACGATGCAGCAAGATGCAGCAATATGCAGAGTGAAAGAGTGATTACGGACTTGGAGAGGAGAGAGAGAGAGAGAGAGAGAGAGAAGGTCGAAGTGAACTGAACCAATTGCTGAGGAAGCACAGCAAAGTAAAGCAGCCAGGGTTGGAAAGCTTTGGTAACTACACTAGGTAGGTAGGTGGGTAGGTAGGGATGGTACGTACCCGGTACGTATCTTGGAGACCTTCCTTGCATCGCGAGCTCTTTTCCAGATCCCTGTCCTGGCCAAAAGAAGAGGTACATGGTAGGTAGCACCACTGTGCAGTGTACAAGGGTACAAGAAGAGGTCAGTCAGTCAGTGGAAGAGAGGGAATGAGATGAGCGAATTGGGACGAGGTGCAGCAGGGTACCCAGGGACTGACTGACTATCTACTATACCTCAGTACGGAAGGTACACAGTACCGAGGTGTTCCCACTAAGCCAAGGCAACAACCAATCGACTGGCATCCTTCCTTCCTTCCTTTCCTGCCACTTCCTTCGTCCTTCCTTGCCTCGTGTGAATAGATCTAGATATGGCTTGGGGAAGGAACGTCCAAGCCCTCAGATCAGATCAGGTCAGATCAGGCCTGGGGGCGAGAACAGTCGAGGAAAGGACGAAAATTGAGAGAAAGAACGAGAAAAGGCAGGGTAGGTAGGTAAGTGGAAGGAAGCAAAGAAAGACACAAACAACGGCAAGGACGAGGGAGTCATCCTTCGACCTTCTGCCTCGGCATCTCGACATCATCTAGACATGGGCTGCCATTCTACCTACCTACACACACACTCACTCACTGTACACCACTCCGAGTCATCGTCCAGTCCCAACGACAAAAGCCCACCAACACGCGCCCCCCGGGACGACCATCCACGAAAACGGCTGCAACTGCGCTCTTGCTCTTGCATTGGCGCAAGCCTCGTCCGTTTCGCCTTCTTTTTTCATCCTCTCTTTGTTGGTCTCTGGTACGGTACACCACAGCACGGCCACTCCCCCCATCCCGTCTCCGTGTGTGTCTCTCTCCCTCCCTCTGCCGCTCCCTCGAATTGCCGGCCCACGCGAGTTCCAGAAGACTGCCTAGGCAGGCAGGCAGGCAAACAGGAAGCCTGTTAGTCTCCTCTTGATGGTCTTTGCCAGTATCAAAGGAGCTTGTGCGATAACTGCGCCTAAGCCAAACTCGGCTCAAGCCTCTCTCCTTCCTGGTCCGTGTTTACGCCCCGACTAAGCTCAGGCGCCCGTGGAGGAGAGTGGAGGGGTCTCGTCTCCCTCGACCCGTCGTCTCCTCTGTGTCGCTGGCCCTTTCTCTCTGCCTCGGCCTCTGCTTCTGGGCCACCGGGGAGGGGTCTTTGGGCATCTCTCTCTCTCCATCTCTCTCTGCCTAAGTGAGCCAGCCTAAAGCCTTTCAGGGTTTTGCGCCGTGCATTGTGCTGGGGCCGCGATCCTATCCATGTCCGTGTCCGGCCATTTCTGGCCGTTGATGTGGATTGGGACTTTTATACTACGAATAGCAAGTCTACACCGCACGCTGTCATACCATACTATGCAGCCAGTCCAGTCCTTGTACTGGTCCGAAGACGACAAACGGTACGTATCTCCTCGCAAATAGCCCAGGGTCTGACGAGATTCCGAGCCTTTAGAGACGATAAACCCCACGATGGCCAACGAAACGACAAGCGGGCGCCACCGTTGGCAAGTTGATGGGCCTGACTCCGGCCCCGACCCCCAATTCAATACACTGGCGGAACGGAGTGAGACACAATGGCCGCTGACCTGTCTTTTCTCTCTCCATCCTCTTCCCTCGTATCATTCTCGTACTCGCCGTTGTCGCCTCAACCTTGTGCTAGGAGAAAATGCGAACCCGACTTTCCGGCAAAAGGGAGGAGATTTCGAAAACCCACTTGCAAAGTTGGATGCGTCACCACGCTGGCAACGACATGGCAGAACGTGCTACTCGCCGCTAGCCCACCACAGCTAGTCCCCGGGAGTGATTCATCGGGACGGGTTGTAGTCTTGTCAGTGGATGTAGGGTTGCTTGGTTTCATGTCCGCCGTCCATACCACACCAACTAAACTACCACACCCACACGTTGGACGCATCCTACCGAGTACAATACAGGGATACGTACCTATCGTCCCCTCAGAGATTCTTCGAACGCGCAGCATCATATCAAGGCGTTCGAGCGTGTGCCTACATATATCCGATACTATGGTACTGTACCTAGTACCACCCAGCACCGGGCATGTTATCAAGATCCAGCCTGGTAAGAGCATGATGCCGTTGGCGATAGGGTCTCCAACACCCTGACGATACCCAGTAATCATACCCAATAATTACTCCGTCAAGTCTCAGATTAACCACGCGGGAGCCATCCGGCAGTCGACTGCACCGCTACGCACGACACAGCAGCCTTTCGCGTGTCAGTTCGCCCTCTTCCGCGCGGGTGCCAGCCGCTGGCAGGCCACAGGACAGGCAAGACAGGACAGGGAGCGACGGCCAGGGTTCAGGGCCTTCCTTGCCTTCTTTCCCCATCCTCCACCCGCCAGATAACTGGTTGGTCTGTTTGTCTTGTCTTCTTGCTGGGTACATGGGAGCGGGAGCCTCAATGGTGGATGGACACGTCCTCTCTGCCTGAGGTACACCGACAAAGCTCAGCTCCCGTTCCCGTTCCTCTCCCGATCTGTCTCTATCCATCTTGTCTCCTCTTTTTCCCTACTCTTCCCTCACTCATTCGGGCACCTATCTCTATACGAATGCTCACCCATCACACGTTAACATCGCGTGTAGTACTTCTTCTTCTTCTTCTTCTTCTTCTTCTTCTTCTTCTTCTTCTTCTTCTTCTTCTTCTTCTCCTCCTCCGCCTTGGTTCCGCCGTCCTTTGTGCGACGCTGCTTTTGGCACTGTCTCTGTTGCTCCATAGGCGTTAACCCCAGGGATTGCAGCTCTGTCTTCCACTTCTCCCTTGCCTGGCTGACCAGGGTACCAGGTCCAGATGAATAGTTTCCTCTGCTTTGACCGAGCGACAGTTGTGGTCAAGCGCCCTCGGCCAAAGGCTACCCTCCCTTGTGTTTTCCTTGCCCCATCCCTGTACGGATTGTGATCCCGTGGGCCGAAATAGGGTACCCGGGAGACGCTTACCACTTTTGTCAGCCACTGACAACTGAACCTGACAACTGAACCCGACAACGGGGCCTCTCCAGCAGCGGCTTTGGGCGATGCAATGCACCTTGGGCCGCCGCCGAGGAGCAATACGTCCCTCTCGGCACATTTTGCTGAGCTATCGCAGTATTCTGGGCCCTTTTCCTCTCCACTCCAATGGAGTACGCTCAGCTGACTTTTGGGGCCGGCTCCAAGGGCCTGGTGGACACGGCAGACAGCTGGTGATGGCCCTAGGCGGGTGACGGCCGATCTGCACAATACAGTAGGTATACGAACACCTACACGCAGATGCATTAATCATGCACAATGATCCAGTCATTACCTTGTTACCGTGCGTTGGCACTGGCGAGCCCTTCGTCAAGGTGCTGCGCTGCGCTGCGCTGCTCTGCTCTCCATCCGACGGTTTGCAAAGTGGTTGAGACCTGTCTGTCAGCGAACCCAAGACCAAACGAACCGTCCTGACCTGGGTTTCCTTGCAATAGGAACTGAGCACAGGTCAAGTTCAATGCCATGCCATCCGACAAATCAGACAAACAAGGGACGGCATGGAAGGACTGTATGCGCTGGTGCATCCGAATTGACTTCCTACTCAGCACCCTACCAGTACTGCTGTTAACTACCCAGTACACTGCAACCCCGGGCGGCTTTTTGATCTGCTCGGTTATTGAACAGTGGCTGATCCCAGCTTCTCGGTCGCCTGTCCCCATCGCCTGGTTAGGATGTGCAGAGTTCACTTCGGGTTGCTTCCCCGGTCAGTAGAAAGCGGATACGTACGACTCGCCAGAGAGGCGCTCCACACACAAGAGCGGCCAAGGGCTTGAGCAACTATGTATCTAACTCTTGCACGCTATGACCACGGCGAATGCCAGATGCGGAAACCAAAGGCAGCACAAAGACAATGGGAATGATGAGAGTTCGCCGGCGCTCGCCACGACACGAGTAGATAGGATGGATAACACCAAAAACTTCCCCCGCCCCCAGTTTGGCTGCAACTGCAGCATTGGCAACGTCCCCGAAGTCTCATGCCGCCCTCCCCCCACGGATCCCGGCCATCTCTATTACCTACTGCGCTGCTATGCATCCTCTTCTCCGAAATGGTCGGCTTTGGCAGTTCACGGATACAGATGTACCGTAACTTATCCTGGCGGGGGAGGAAAAGAAAGGGTCTGCTTTACAAGAACCAAGAACCAAGCCCTGTCAGTTTGCTGGAATTGGTGTCTGTTCTTTCTCCACACTCTCTCCGCACCGCAAGCAGCACAGCACAGCACAGCAAAGCTTCCGAGTATCCGAGCCAGCGGCCCCTCAATCTCCTCCCGGAATCTGAGTTCGAGCTCGAGTTATCCAGCCACCTTTGTTGGATTTCGCTGGCTCTGTTCATGTCGTGACACTGCTGGAGGGTGGGTTGTGTTCCATGTTAACGGGCAACGCAACGCTGTGGCGTCGGGGGCAGGGAAAGGTAGTTTGCTCCTCCTTTCCGACACGGCGTGGTGGGCCGGTCCCAGTGAATGGGGCTGGATGGAAAGGAATGGAACAATACGATGAGCTTGGGCGACAAGGTGAGTGGGCAGCGGGCGACAAGTGACGTCCGGGTCGGTGGCAGCATGTTGAAGATAACGGCGGCACGCGCTATCGGCCAACCTCGAGTCTGACCACGAGCGAGCGTAACCGCCGCGGCTTTGACACGTGCTTTCCTTCTTCGGCTTACCATCCACTGATGGGTATGTTCCACAATTTCTGAAGAGTCTCATAGAGGTGATTTGGAGGCAGTTCGTCCACGACAGCAATCGTGCGCAATGCCTCCCGACACTTTGGTTCGTCTTGAACTGTATCTCAATCCAATCGTTGGGGTGCCCTTCACCTTCTGACTTTTTTCTTCTCGAGAAGCCTGGACCATCCAGCCGGGGAGAGTTTACGATTATGGAGATGATCGGCAGAAGGAACTGAGCAATCATCGGGGGTCTCGATGAGCTGCCATGGGGGGGTCACCGTCATAGGGGGCTTGTCAGACTACCTACCCGTATCATGACGACTCTTGGGGCCACTTCAGCAAGGCCACCTCAAGGTGAACCCGGTCAGGCGTCGGCCGTGGTCCTGGACGTACTGTGTAAGTACAAAGTGCCGGTCAGGTTCTCCTGTCAGGGCTACCCATTCCAACCTCCCAAGCTCTCAGCGCATCTCCGCCCCTGGTCCCTCACCGTGCCCGGGAATGGGAAGGTCATAGCAGCGGCCGTCCCTCCATTTGCGGTGTGCTTGCTGCGAAACTGTTTACACCGGCAGGGTGGAGTGTGCATGGGGGGACAGATCAGTGCACCATAACAACAAACAGTCTCGGACGTCGTTATTGACTAGCTACCTCTACCTCTGCAGTACATATCTACGATATGTTTTGTTTGTTTTGTAGTCGGTATCGGTTGTCATGACAGAAGCAATCAATGGCAAACCCACGACAAACAGACGCGTACGCAGAATGCGGGCGTTCGGTTGACCATATCTCTACCGTCCGTCACCACGGGCTGGATTGTTTGGTCGGGGGTTTACCCTTCCCCGGTCACCACCTCCTGTCCTCTTCGGCGATAAGCCCAACCAAACTTGGAGGATATCCGGATGCTCTGGGCGGGACGAGGCATGCCGACTTGCGTCATTCCGAGCTCGCATCCTCACCAACCGCCAAGTTTGCCATCCCCGGCTGCCCAGATTCGGCCATACACAATACGATGTGCACGCGACGCATCTATCTGCCTGCAAAGATTTTATTTTTTTTCTCCTCCAGCGGCCGTCTCGCCCCACCCATGCTCCAGATGCAGCAGCAGCAGCAGCAGTAGCATCCCTTCTGACGTCTATCTGAGCTAGGCCACATTCGCACATACAGCGTCGATGTAATGTCTGACACTTGATCTAGAGGGAAAAGAAACGGTTTGCGAGGAGTGTTCAAGCTAGACTATTCCAAGCACCCCTGCGCGCGCGCTTCTGAGTCCAGCAAAACACCGACACGACGCTTTCGCCCACCAAAGTTGAGTTCCTCGCGACGTTATCGGGCTTCTGCGTTGATTCGACCCCATCCGACATCGCTCACGTGTATGTCGGCGGCCACTCCCTGCCAAGCGCTTGATTCGCATGAATATATTCATCGCGCGCCACAGCCCTATGGAGCCGCCGTCGTGTTGTCCCAGTACGTAGACCCCAACTGCCTGTGTGCATCGCCACCAAAGGGGTTCGGCAGCGTCGGATCTTTGTCATAGCACCACCGACGATACGCTACATGTACATAGTAACGCCATCTCCTCTGGCAACGACGGACGCGGCTCCTCCAAAGCCTCCCAAGCTGTCCCCCCTCTGCCAATGATAGCAGCTACGAGCCATGGCTCTACTGACTCGACGCAACGTATCCATCGCGTCCCGCAATTCCTAAACTGCGCCCCGACCCAATTCGTACTGGTTGGTAGCATACGGACGGGTTAAACTACTATGTATCCGTATGTATTGCCGACATGCATGGACCGGCCATGCTCGCCCAGCTTGTTAGGACCAAGTTCGTTCGCCCTCCATCTCACCTTGTCCAATTGGCATTTTTGACCGCAGCCTCGCAGGCTCGCCCAACTTTGATTTCGCCGATCCCTTCCTGTTCCTGAAATCACGGTCGTCGATGAAGGGGTAAGGGATAACTGACAAAAGTCTACGAGGTTGCGGACCGGATTTGAGCCTCGTAAGTGTGGGTTAGAGTTGGTCCTGCGCGCCGCCTAGCTCACCATTGTGGTGGCATCACACGTCGCGCTTTCCAACCTTGCGCGCGCCGCGGTTCAGTGACGGACGAAACAACCATGGGAATAATTTGGACATTCTTCGGCGCGGTCATTCTCCGTCGTGGCTCGCTGGTATCTATCTATCCCGCCAACCAGCGAGCTGCCGCGCGACCTGCCGGCTTGTCTTGCCGTTGAACCTCGTCAGATGTACACCAGGCAGGAGAAAACCACCTTGCGCCGCGGGAGGGCATGATCAGGGATTGCAATGCGAGAGTTTTTCTTTTTAGTTTTTCAAGTTCCATGTCAAGGGCCACTCTAATTCTGACCAACTTGTAGGTTTTCTGGGCAGAGACGTATTCACTTCTACGCCCCCTGGTTCTGGTCACGCCAACACTCCTTGTGTCATCACCGATCGATGACAACCGTATCTGCTGGCTCCTAGCCGGCCATGCTGTCTCGCTTTTGTTTTTGCCCTCCCGCAAAAAAACTGCCGAGTTGTGGGGAAAAGAGTTAAGCTAAAGCTCCTCAAAGAAATGATCGTTCTTCCATGTCTAGCATATTGACTCGTCTCTCCCCTTTCCTGAATCCGGTTCTTGTTATGCCCTTCCGGCTTTCCAGAGCCGGTGAGTATAGTGTGGTACAAACGGCCCCAGAAAAAAAAGGCGTCAACTTTAACCCGCGAGCACTTTTTCGTTGTGTGCCTCAAGCATGTTTAAGGCTTTTTGCTCCATATCTGGATACGGCCCACAGACTGGGAGCTGGGTTATACCTACTTTTTTTTTTTCGTTGACAGTTTTCTTTCCTGCACTGACGGCATTTCTTCTTCCTTTTTTTTTTTTTTTGCCCTCTTACATGTGTGGTTCGCAACGGCGCTGCAAACCATCTTGGTAGCTCTCCCCACTTACAGACTTTTTTTGCTTAGTAGTACATCGTACATGCGCAGTAAGGTTGAACCGGGGGGCCGACGTCTTTAGACCAGCCATGTCTTGGCATGATTGCTTTATAACAAAAACCGTTGCCCGAAAAGAGGCTGGCAAGCTGACTGTGCAGGTGTAGGCTGCATGAGCGTGCTTTTCCCCCATGGCGGTGGGGGGGAGGCAGGCTTCACGCAGCAGAGAAGTCCAACATCTCTGAAAGAGGGGTGGGTTTTTTTTTGGTTTTTTTTTTCCAATTTTTTAAATTCCTTAGTCTGCATTCGCATCGTTGCATATATCGATTACATTTTATCTCTATCGGACCATATCATCCGGGCCGGCCGGCGGAACAACAAAAACCAAAAAAGTCTGGAGTTGGCGGGGGAGGAGCAGAGGGGAGGGGAGGGGAGGGATATGAATCCTGCTTTTGCTTTTGTTGTGAACGGAACTGGCATGCTGACATGCAGCTGGAGATTTGACAATGGACTTGACTGTTGTTGATCAGCCTTGGCCTTTCGAGGTCGAGTACTGACTAGCCCATCAGTTGGAGTAGTCGGAGCACCGCCCTCCCCCCTCCCTTCCCAGGGACACATCAAGAGTGCGTTCAACAAACCCCCCCTCCCCTTCCCTTCCCCCTTCTTGAATCTGGCGACATCGCGTGTCGACCGATCTGGTGAGATATGATCATGACATGATCACGACCCAACATGGATGGGGCTCTCTCTCCTCACATTTGCGGGTCACCCGCTCCACCCTATGGGATCCCTCCCCCCCCCATTCCTGGTTGGTCTGTTACGCCCTGTCTCTATGTCCGGTGTTGGTTTGTGCGGGATATGTCATCATCCTGACAAACGTTTCCGAGGTCTCGCTACCAGGGAATCAGCACAACAAAAAAAAAGCCGGGTTGAGTCGAGGTACGCTGTCAAGGCGGGGTTCGATTTCTCATGAGGTCGCCATGATACAGTTGTAAGAACACACAGTAATATAAGCAACACGCCCAATGCTCAACAGAGTGAAAAGCCTGGTTTGGCCGACAATCGTGCCCGCCTTCGCCCCCTCAAGAGTTCAGAGTTCCAGGCCGATCTGGGTACGTAGACAGACCAAAAGGGCATTCGGCACTTTGGGCGTCTCCGCCAGGGTCGAGCCCCCCGATGTCGTGCGTACAATGGCTCCAGAAGGCCGGCCGAGGAGGCGGCGGCGGAGGGGGGGGCTCAACACCCCCACGAAATCTGTCTGCAGCGAGACGATGGAGGGGGGTGTTGCCCGTTGAACTTCGTGCCTGATGATGGTGTACAGCGTCACATTTTTATTATTATTATTGCTCCTTCCTTGTTGGGCCCTATGGTTTCTGCAAATCTCTTCAGTGCCTCCTCCCCTTCTCCCATCCCGTACCTGAGAGGCTTCCACCCCCCCTTCCTCCTGTGAAAATGTCTTGCGTACCTTGCATTAGTCGTGCCCTGATGGAGGGCCGCCACCGTCGTCGATTCGTCCAAGGAGGGGGGGGGGGGCCAGCGTGCGGGTGCAGAGAGGGACGGAAGCGAGGGCGGCCGGGCAGGACGGGTAGCCATCCCGGTGCGTGGCGGCGGCGGCACGCCATAGGGCTCCGATGGTGGAAAAGCCTTTCTGGTTTTTTCTCCCCCTCCCCATGTTGGAAAGCCTCATGGCACGAGGGCTCTCCGGTTTCCAAGCCTGGCAGCGTGGTTGCATCGATGGTCTCCCCCCCATTCCTTCGGTTACATACGTAGTATACCTCCACCGAAGGGGTTCAAATGTTGACATAGTAAAATAACCAAGAGAACCACGACAGGTTGCTTTCTTGAGCCGCAGGGGAAGGATGCCATTAGAGAGTCACTCAAGCTCTCGGTTATATTCTCCAGATTGACGTTATCCAGGTGTAAACGTACTCATCCTTAGTGGCGATTTTCAGTAGGCGCAGACTATACCTATTTTTCCTACATGTGTACATAGTAGGGCTTGCTTGTAATAAGCTGATGTTCAGAACCCTGAGGGAGCGTACATGCATACATGCACATGTATGCACGAATTCATGACTACATACCGCGTACATACGGTGGTGCTATGTATGGTGTCAGCAAAGCCGGTGGCGTTGTGTTGCTCACCAGTACGAGAGGGCGCGCCGCATGTGAAGTTGGCCACGAACAAACGCCCCCTCCCAAATCTTTATGCGCCCCTCCAACCATGTCGATGCGGCCGAGGGGTGAGCGGAGAAAATCTGCTGGGGATCTTTTTGACCGAACAGAGGGAACATGGGGAGGGGCATTCTGCGCGGAGGTGGAAACATTTTTTGTGGTCTTTGCATACGGAAGCCTGGACGGCCGGCGTCTCTTTTTTTCCTTCCTTTTTCTTTCTTTTTCGGCCGGCCTAGACTTTTTTTTGGGTGGTCCAAGAGAGAACAGAAAAGTGCTGAACGGAGAAAGAAAAATTCTTCAATTTTGCGGCATTTGATGGCTTGGTTTATTCAATCGCCATCCGTTGGAGGGGTAAAGAAAAAAAATCCGTCTTTTATGCGTAGAGGTGCTTCTGGCTGTCAGTGTCGAGCCGCATTACGACCTTTGGGTTTTCCAGCTGTCAGATCACCACGGGGGCGTGTCGGGTTTCTTTCTTCCATTTTTTTTTCCCTTGAATATAATAAAATGGAATAACAACTAAATAAAAGATTATTCTCCTTTGCCGACGGCATCACTTGCTTCTATGTTTGGGGGAGAGGGGAACCCGTGGCTTGGAGATCGTGGCGCAAGCGACGCAAGCCTTTTCCGTCGCGACGACGGGGAAGGGGGGCGGGGAGGGTTTCCTTGGTCGGCACCCGGATGGAAGGCCGATGCCGCGTGATGTTGGCGCCCTTCTGATTCCCGTTGGGGATTCTGGTACGGAGTAGTCATCATCAAATCACGATCCAAGGTCGTTGTTGCATCCTTCCCCCCTCCTGAACCTACAACTCTCTTGTGCACAGCCTGACCACGCCCTAATGCCGGCTGATACGAGAACGAAAAAAGAGGTCAACAGGATTGGCTTGCCGACGAATTCTTCCGCAGGCGGGCGCGCCATATTGCTCCTCTCCAGTCCCATGTGAGAGAGAGGACCGGTTCGTTTTGGAGTTGAGCCACTCCCAGCCCTCTGGAATCCAAAAAACAGACGAACTGGTCGAACGGGGCTCGAACGTCTATTTTTCTTTTTTGGAGCCGCTTGGGGCTGCCATGTTCGCATGGCTGTTTCGCTTGCGGTTCGGGCCCGGTCTTCATGGTGCGGCATGGGGTGATGGGGGGAAAGCCGCCGCCGCACCATGCCTCTCTCTCCCTCTCCCTAAATGAGGGTGCGGGATAGTATACCAGGCGCCAACGTTGTGTCACGATTATGGTGCACGTCAGATCCAAATCTGGAAACCCCAGGCTGTAAACCTGGTCCCCTTCCTGGATAGCAACGGAACGTCGTGTGGGAGATTTCAACAGAGATGGACTGTTTCGGGCATCTTACGCCAAAGGGGGGGAGAGGAGAGGAGATGGTTTGGCGTCCTCGATGGTTGGGGGAGACGGGAAGAGCTCGATCGACCGTAAGAGTCTCACTTTCATTTCCGAAAAATGTAACCACCGAGAAAGCCTCGTCCTCAACCCTCCCCCTCCCCTCCCTCCTCCACCAACCCGGACAGTTACACGGCAGCCTTCAAGAAAGCTCAACGTTGAACGTCGAAAAAGCATGTGCCAGCCATCCTCGCCTACCGCGAGATATGAGAAGTTGCCGACCAATAGGGGCAACGACCGTTCGATATTGGGGGGGGCGCGCGAAGCCGCGAGACTTACACGGAGGATACGTAGCCAACAACCCAAAGCGGAAACGCTGGCTGGCTTACAGAGCGTCGTCAAACCATTGCCTCGTGGCAGCTTGGACCTGCCTTTCGTTCTTAATGATTGCTTTCTTTTTTTCTGCTTCTTGTCACTCTCGTCTTTTGGCGCTAGGGCCTCCGGACTCGCAGGGAAACATATGCGCGTGATCAAAGGGACTATAGGCACCCAAGGCCTTTTTTTTTTTTTTTTGCGTATGCTGCCGTATGCATTCGAATCCCGGGGCCGATCGTTGCGAAATCTCGGGGTAAACGGGATGCGCGGGCGCACTGATTGGGGGTGGGGGAGGATCTCCTCGTTTTGCTCAACCTTGTGCAATACGCGCCGGTCTCTCCGTCCCTCTCTCTCACCTGTTGCTGGTCCAGCGAACATCATCTTTGTGGCAAATCCGGGCGACGCCCAGGTTCAGCCAAGGTCGACGTCGCGAAGACCGCCCTCAACCGTTGGAAAGGGAAGTCGATTGTGCGCGATGACGGCACGGATGCTTCCCAACCCCGAAGAGCAGGGCGCCTCCATTCGACGGACTTTCAGATGCGGATGAGGCGTCAACGTCTCGCGCGCAATGTAGCCTGGCCCCAGAGGGGACGAAGAGGGACTATACCCAACGTCCCTCTTTTACCAGGCCACGCGGACGGCCGGCGCACATCTTGCCGCTCAACAGCAGCCAGCCACATCTCTCTCTCTCTCTCTTTCTTCTGCACAAGGCTGTCGCGCCCGTTACCGTCGCTGTCTGCCGCCAGGGCCCATTGGACCACGTGTGTGGCCGGCAGGCGATGGTCAGGCACGGGTGACCGATCTTACATCGAGCTGGCCCGTCCGTTGTCAACTGCAGGGCCTCTTTTAGAGAGGGACGGGCGGAGGTGCACGAGCAGGACCCTGCGATCCTCGAGCCTGGGCGGCACGATGCGCCCTGTCTTACTCACATGTTAAGGGAAGGGGGTGGTGGTGAGAGGGGTGAAAGGGAAGACGGCAAGTAAAGCACGGGGAGAATTGAAAAGCCCCCCCCCCCCATCTTGGCAGTCCGTCGTCTGGGCATGTGTGTATCTTGACCCCCGTGGAGGGTGGAGGGGGTGCGTATGTGCGTGAGTGTACAAGAGGCGCGCTCGTTCACGCGGCGCCGTGGGCCCCCCGCGGTTCGCGGAGGTGGGATCCCGGGGGAAGACGGGCTTGTTTCACCCCATGGGAGGGAAATCTGTTGGTTTGATTCTAGACCACCGCTAACGGACGTAGTAAACACGCCCCCTCGCCCCCTTTCCTTAGGTGAACCCCTTCTCAATTTGTTTTGTGTGGCTGGCTAGTTTTACACGGGATTCTATGACGCTCGAATCCTCGGGGTTCGGTTATTCTTCTTAATTCCTTTCTTCCTGTTTCTTACGACGAGCGGCGCGTAAGAGCTTTGCAACGGGCCTTGGTCGCGACGGGCCAAGAGAAAGGGCCTGGATGCGGGTGAAGGTGGACGAGGTTGGAGAACGTGTTCAGCATTCCGGACCGCCGTCTTTCTTCACCTTGCCCTCCCTCTCGTGTGGCGTTACCTCAACTGTCGATCACCGCGCGGGTGGCCACGGGAGGGAGGGCTGAAGCGCGTTCGGGGGGTCCCGGGAAGCGCGGGAGGCAGACGGCTGGCGCGAGGGTGGTGACGGCGATGGCGGTTGGTGATGCTGGGCCTGGCCCTTTCACATGCCTTTTTTTTTTTTTTTAGCCAGCCGATCGAGTCCAGTCCGTTCAACTTCACCGGCATGTCATCGCGGCCAACGGGTTCGAGAGTTTTCTTCCCGCTGCGATTGCTCATGGACCAAGCCCGAAG